>APFE031086079.1:21452-43617 GCA_000404065.3 Pinus taeda | reverse complement strand
ACTTGAGGTAGGATCGAAAAACACTTGGTTTCTCATAGAATAATGCATGTTTAGAGAAGGATTGCTCTTAATTGTCTTGTTTGTCACTAGAGAGTCTTAGACTCCTAGGGAGGTTAGTTTTGTCTGCAAAAATAGTTCTTTCCGCATGACACTCCACATAGCAGAAGCAAGTGGATGAGGTCATGGAAGAATGAAGAAATCAAGTGGAAGATCCAAGAGTTGCTACAAAAAGGGAACATTTGATTGAATTCCTTCCCTTATGGGAGCCCGATTGTACTTGTATAGAAGAAGGATGGGACTTGGAGGCTTTGTGTTGATTATTGGGCACTAAACAAAATCACTCTTAAGAACAGGTATCGAGTCCCATGGATTGATGACCTTCTTGACCAGCTCAAGGTGGCTAAGTACTTCATCAAAATTGATTTGAATTCTTCTATAAATAGGCTCCAATAGAACTCATAAATGTATGGAATATTGCCTTCAGATCCAAGGAGGGCCTTTTTGAGTGGTTGGTCATGCCTTTCGGGTTGAGAAATGCCCCTACAACTTTTATGAGGTTGATGGAAGACATATTACAGCCCTTCAACAACTCATTCATCATTGGATATCTAGACGACATCCTCATCTTCAACAAGAGTTGGTAAGAGCACTTGCAACACATTCGATAGGTCCGTCAAACCCTACCATAGCACAAACTATGTGCTAACTTGGAGAAATGCGCCTTTGGCATGAGCCAAGTTCAATATTTGGGTTACATTATTGATGAGAAAGGTGAGCATGTAGATCCGGACAAGATCCAAGTCATTTGGGATTGGCCAGACCTGACCACTCTAATAGAGCTTTGCAAAATTTTATGCCTTGCTAATTTTTATTGGAGGTTTGTGTTGAGATTCTCTCATATCACTTGGTCTTTGAGTCAGGTTACCAAGGGCCAAGTGAAAGCAAATTTTCTTGGTTTGAGTCCGAACATAAGGCATTCATTGAGATGGAGCACCACCTTTCTCTGCACCAGTACTCACATTTCCAGACTTGCAACAACCATTTGAAATTGAGACAAACGCCTTCGACTATGCTATTGGTGTAGTTGTCACCTAGCAAGGGCATCCGGTGGCCTACCACAATGAGACACTTTTCGATAAAATTAAGAAATACATCACCTATGATAAAAATATGTATTCTATCGTGTAAACTTGTCAGAAATGGAAACCTTACATTCTAGGGAAGGAGAAAGTCATCCACACAGACCACCGACCTCTTCAGTTTATATAGAAACAAGTAAAGTTGCAGAACAATCGCAAGCAGGTTCTAGACTTCCACCTCCAGGATTCATTATTATGCTACTTGGGCCACCTTTTTGTTCCTTCAAGTGAGTGTTCCAAGATGATTTGGGGGGGTGCACTACGGTCGGGTCACAAGACACTTTTGTGTGGAGAAAACATTGGCAGTACTATAGAAGTATTTTTATTGGAAAAAACTCTAACAAGATGTTGGAAAATATATCTCATCTTGCACTATTTATGCCATCGCGAGGCAAACCATTAAGAAGCAAGGCCTATACACTCCTATGACTACTCGCGACCATCCTTGGAAATTCATATCCATGGATTATATATCTGGGCTCCCTTATACCAAGCATGGTAATGATTTTGTATTTGTGGTTGTGGACAAATTTTCTAAGATGACTATATTGGTGGCTTGCAAGAAGAGTATCACAACAGAGGATACTACCAAAACTCTTCTTTGAATGAGTATGTATACATTTTTGGATCCCGCAAACCATTATATCACATCAAGGTAGTAGGTTCCTGAGAACACTCTGGTCGAACCTCCTATTATTATTGGACACCAAGCTCACCAAGTCCACTGCATTCTATCCCCAGACTAATGGCAAGACATAAGTCATCAATAGGATGATAATGCACATATTACGCATGTATAACTCCAAGCATCCACATAATTGGGATGAGATCCTTCCCTATGTGTGACATAGTTATAACATAGCTCTCCATAGCTTGACTGCTTGTAGTCCCTTTTAACTGGATCTAGGATTTCAACCATTATGTCTAATGGATGTCACCATGCCTCATATGACTACAAAGGAAGAATCTCCACATGTATAGTCTGAAGTTCATAAAGAAACTAGGTTTATTGAATGCATCCAACACATATGCCATTAGTTTCATGACATCTTGGATAAATCCAATGCCAAGTAAGAGCAGTGGCATGATCAACATCGAGTGCCACATGAGTTTCAGGTGGGAAACAAAGTTTGGTTAAATTTGCAGAAAGAACGCATTATCAAGTCCCATTGAAAGATCCAGCCACTCTAATATGAGCCTTACACCATCACTAAGGTTGTGGTTGAGCTCAATATTTCCTAGTTCCTTGGCCTACACCTAATGTTCAAATTAGACCACCTTCGGCCATAATGTCCACCATTGTTGGACACATCAGACATTGTCAAACAACTAACAACAAAAGATCTAAACTGCGACTGCCTGGAAAAATCCACAATTGATCAGATAATGGAAACACAAATCAAGAAAAACATCCAACAGAGGATCCAACTGTATCGAGTTGTCAACGCTATCTAGATCCTACACCAAGGCAAGTGGCTCACTAGGGACTAAGTTCAACAGAAGTTTCCCCATCTCATGGAGGAACTCAATGCAATGGGGACCATTGCTTCCTAAGGGGGGAGTATTGGTACATGTGGATATTGGTGGCCACCCACCTATTCCACTTGGAACCCCAACACTGTTTCTTTCATTTTCCTTTATTGGAGCACAATTTACTGTTTTTGGCTATTTTTTAGGTCCTAAACTTTTAGAGCCATTAACGATGCTTTTTTGGAAAATGGGAAAATCAAAAGATTACTTTGGTTTATAATCAAAATTGTTCTCCTCTAATAGATATTTTTAATGAGATATTGTACGTGAAAAACAAATATCATATGAAAAAGTTACGACCTTAGGATGTTGATGTACCAACTAACCTCAACGGGGCCCACAACATTTTGGCTCTTCATCTCCTAAGGTTAGGTTTTTGGATTTTTAGGGTTTTCAGATGTTTTCAAATAATAAAAAGGCCTATGAGCCTCATTGCAACATAGTTTAGAAGGCATGTAGTTGTCACATATCTTCTTAGAGATAACCTACTGATAAGCACTAGTATTGCAGCAAGAATGATGCAACTCCTAGGGTTACCAACTTTACTTCATCAACTCGAGGTTCGTACAAACTTGGAGGTGACACTGTTGTATACACAATGGATGCAATGGTCTACTCTTGTCACCTTTCAACTGGGGTGATAGACCACTAGGGGTTTTCAAACCAGTCTTCTATTAGCTAGAAGGAGTTTGACTACCAAATGGAAAAGGGAAAATTATTCTTAATGCAAAAAGGGAATGTTGCCTACTCTAGGAAATGAAAGTGTTGAATTGGAAGGTGCTATTAAGCGACATGAAATCATCTAGCTAATCATCTACACGTTTTTCTTGAAAAAGAGACCTAACCTAACCTTGTATATAACATCTAGTTATCTGGACTAATTGAGCATGGAATTTTATCTAAGAACTACTGTGACTTCTGCATGCATGTGCTAACTTAGAAATTGCAGAAAAAAACCTTTTTGTATTTTTAGTTTTATGATTGCAAATGCTAATTTAACTAATTTTTTCTTTGGCAGGGGAGACATGTATGGGGGAAAAGGTTTGGAATAGTTTCAAGGGTATGGAAGCCAAGTGGAGGCCTAACCTAAGCTCAAATGACCTTTTTGATCAATTTGGGCTTAAAATAGGCTGCTACAGGGTTTCCTGTAGTACTACCGAATGTCCTAGTTCTACTATAGGATGCCCTGTTTCAATACAAGAAACAAGCCGAAAGATTATAAGGAGGTAGGAAAGGTAGAATGAAGTGTGCGAAAGGTGTCTGATGGGGAAATAATACATAGAGGAGGCGCACACTACCCAAGGCTCAGTCAAATGCTTCAAGATGGTTGGATTTGCTCAAGGAAAATGCCCACTTTGCTTACAAAACAAGAATTTAGGTTAGGGTTTGGTGGAATTTGGCAATGTAGGTGGAGAATACTTGGATGAGGCGAATGAGATGAGGTCTCCCTACCGAGCATAAGCTCCTATAGCAACATACACTATTTTCTTCATTTATGAAAAATTTCATTAATACATGGAAAAGATGAGTGGAACGGAGGAAACATAGAGTTATTAATAGCTAATGGATAAGTTTATGACTGGAAGTGCTTCTAAACCATAGCAAACTCAAGAGATCAAAATGACAATTTCAGATACTTCTAAGAAATTTAGAGACAGTGATCTATTCAACAAGAAACCCTAGGTTATGCAGTAATCAAACAATAAATATGTTTTTGGGTTGTGTGAATGGAACCCTCAAATCATGATCCCATAAGGGAGATGAGGTAAAGGCCACTATCACAAGATTTTATGAAGTGTTTACTATCACTATGGTACCTATGATCTATTTATCCGCAAATGGAACCAAACTAAGTAATCATCCAAATACTAGCAAATTAAACAAAACCAAAATCACTTCAGCAACTAACTATGAATGTAATCTAAGCATACATGTACAGAAAGAGGAACCACTGCTGCTAGGGTTGGGCCCTAACCCAAGAGATTTATCCCTCTGATTCAACTCACTTGTTGGATCAAGCGAATGATTTTCATTTTCATTAAAATATCAAAAATACATAAGAATGTCACAATGTCTTAGCTTGAAAATGCCTCTTGGCTATAACAAAAAAAGTCAAATCCTAATGAGGTTCTAGGAATTCTTATTTATACAACTGAAGCTACCAAAAACTTCCTTAAATTTAGGGAGGCTTGGCTCCAAAATCAAGATCAACTTGTCTTCAACTATCATTATCTTGGCTTCTAATGACCTCAGTGGCTTGGATGCTTGTAACTCCGAGCTGATGAGATTTGGTGGAGGAATCTTCGAGTGAGTGAGGAGTTAAGGAGGGAGATCCAATATCCTAAAATCCCTCTTACTTTTCTACTTTGATTTCCTACACTTTAATTAGCCAAAATTGCTCCAAATCTTGTAATTAATTCACATTAGGCCACATGACATAACATCTCACATTTACCCTTCTCACTAAGAAAAATATAACAAAACATATAAAGAATGTGAGAAAAGTTGATTTTAATAAGTTGGAGAGTGGCATTAAGGTCCATATAATTTATCTATTAATGAGCCTCATCATCACCCCCCACTGAAAGTGTTTCTCATCCTCTAAGAAACTTAATCTATGTCCATGTCTTTCATTTCTCTTGTGGCCTCTCTAACATTCCAAGCTTCAGTTGATGTATTCTCCTCTTGTGGATAAAATTCTCTATTTCCTCCCACTTCTTTCTTTCTTATTCTTCCTTCTAACACACCCAAGAGAAATGGTGGACTGAGTTTCAAGCCAATTTAGTTGATTTTGAGTCTCTATAGTGCCTTCTTATACAGTGGGGTCCTCTTTAGTGTATCCCATTCTTTCAGGGGAATGATACTACCTGATCTTTAGGTTGTATGGTAAGGTGCCCCATCTCCTTTGGAATGCTTGTTGGACTTCATCCCCTATCAACCTCAAAGTGTCCTCAAAATGAGTGACTTCTTGCTCTTATGTAGCCATGTATCTTGGTGCAAGTTGGGGATCATTGGAGATGAGGTTGTGGGTGCTAATGATAGCCATGGAATTGATCTGTTCTATTGCATGTAAAGGAGATATTTTTATTCTCTTTCC
Source organism: Pinus taeda (assembly GCA_000404065.3). Lineage (NCBI taxonomy): Eukaryota > Viridiplantae > Streptophyta > Pinopsida > Pinales > Pinaceae > Pinus > Pinus taeda. The sequence continues at coordinate 37,851 of APFE031086079.1, read as the reverse complement.
AATACTCCCTTTACTTCTTTAGCCCTAGCCTCCTCGTGACTCATCCATGATACCAAGGCCATTAGTTGTAAGTCCCCTAGCTTAGGATTGGGGTCCCACACACTCAAGTTTGGTAAAGCCAAGTTATATAAGTAGAATTCATATATCTTAGCCCTATCCTCCATGGTGCTTTGGTCACAGAGCTCAATGAACTGCCTATAGTCTTGGAAAGACATAGTCCCTCGTTGTGTTAGGGTCTTTATCTGAAATTGTAGCCATTGATATTTTAGGTACAAGGCATATGATTTTACTGGCATCTTGCACTGGAGTGCCTCCATAGAGAGACTTGTCATAGTGGCCAACTGGCTTTATTTTTCCTATCCCTGCCTCCTCAACAATGTGTTCTCAACCTCTAGTTGAGATTTCATCATTATTTCCCTGTCTTTTCTCTCACTCAACTCTCTGCCCATCTCTAGCAACTTCTCTTCCATATGGCCCACATCCTCTACATTCTTTGATTTAGCAATTTTCATCTAGCGATATGTCATTGCTCTCTCATTTTCAAGGTCAAAGAATAGAGGGATGGAAAATTTACGTGGTAATACTCTGCATCCCTCAATGAATATATAATAGGAGCTAATATTGGGTTGTGGTCTAGGTTCCTGCAGCTTTTGGGATTCTCCCTTTATTGTCTTTGGAGTATATGTCTCCCCTTGTACTTGTGTTTCTAGTTCCTTTCATTTCCTTTGTCCCTGTTGTCCTTCCTTCTCCTTCTTTGTTTTCCCTGTAGTGCTAACAGAGTTTCCTGTAGGAGGATTTTCCCTTTTTTTAAAGGGGTTCAAATTTCTTTGATTTGCTTTACTGAGGTTGACCTAGTGATAGGCCTCCTAACATAGGCGATTGGTGACTTTTGGGAAGCCTGTTTTCATGTTCCCTCTTCACCTTTCATTTCTGGCGAGACTAGATTTTCTTCTCCTTTTTTTGAGTCTTTAATGATGATAGGAGGCTTGGTAGGTGTTTGTGGCCTCCCATATTTTATCCTGGTGCTCCTCCTTATTTTCAAATAGAGGGGAATCTGCGTCTGTCTTTTTCTCGTTGACTTTATGGGTGTGCTAGGGGAATTCAAGGCAACATTTCCCTCCTTCTCTGTGGGTTCAAGAGACACTATTGGGGATTCCTCCCATTGCTTGATATGTGTTTCATGGCTTGTCTCATCCTTTTGTGCTTCTTCCCCACTATTCTTCTCTCCCTCTGTTTTAGGGGAGTCTGCCTCTGTCTTTTTCTCGTTGACTTTATGGGTGTGCTAGGGGAATTCAAGGCAACAATTTCCTCCTTCTTTGTGGGTTCAAGAGAAACTCTTAGGGATTCCTCCCATTGCTTGATATGTGTTTCATGGCTTGTCTCATCCTTTTGTGCTTCTTCCCCACTATTCTTATCTCCCTCTGTTTTATTTTTCTCTACCTCCCCTCCTTCCTCTGGCTGTTGCTCTTCTTCTTCAGTTTCTTCTTCCTCTTCTTTAGGTTCTTCTTCCTTATATTCAGGCTCTTCTTCCTCTTCTTCTTCTAGTACTTCTTCCTCTTCTTCTTCATGTTCTTCTTCATGTTCTTCTTCACTAGATGTTGGGTCCCTTTCATACTCAATTGTTTCAATTCCATATTCCCTATCCATGTTTGTAAATGTGGACCTTAGAATAGGGACTCTTAATTGGCTTAAGGCATATTCTAGTATGATCTTGATTAGTCCATGATGTGCCAGTTGTTGATGCTTTCCTTCTTGTACCTTGATGCCCATGTCTATTATTGATTGTAACAAGAAGTAGGGCACACTAAGTCTTCTATTAGGAGGTAACTCTTCTCTAAATCTCAGCTTATGGAGGAGTCTAAACGGGTAACCATAAACTATACTAAGCCTTCCCTCACAAGAAATATACTTGAAAAATTGATAGCTTAATTCATCCCAAGGATATGGAATGCTTACCCTTCTAATCCCATTTTTGTCCTCAATTGGCTCCTCATCTTCCAAGAAAAAGTTCTTCTTGGCATAAGTGTTGCTAGATTTATCCTCTTTTCTCCATTGTAAACTTATAGGAAGGGTAGTGATTATTTTAAATCTTTTAGGGGTAAATGTTACTGAAAATTCTCTCAACAAAGAAGTGGCATTGAATCTAGCTTGAGGCGTGAATGACATTGCGAATTCTTGAGCTACATCATCATCATATCCTCTAAGTAGCTTGAAGAATCCCAACCACTGATGCCTTCTAAATATCTCTACCATAGGGGGATGGAGATGTATTCTAGATGTTCTTGTGGGCTCCCTTATTTTGAAACCTCCTATCATTTTCTCTCTTTGTCAATATGACTGTATGTAGTTTGGTGGCTTTAGCTTAAGAGTCTTCCCAGGTGACTGAGGGTTTAGATTTTAGGAGGGCGATGACTACAATTCTCCCTTCATCTCCACACAATTCTATCTATCTCTATGCACACTGTAATTACTAGGAAAAAAATGAAAATTTCTTTTCTTTCCCTCTTTCTGGCTATCAAATTAAAACATGGAGGATATGGGCCACCTACCTTTCACTGTAATGCCATGTTTGAGGAGAATTTTTGAATAGTTGGGCCCTAGGCACTCCCTCGTAGATTTTATTACAATTCCTACTGTTTCCTGTAGTTTTTCTACATTTCCTGTAGGTGCTCACTGTAGGATGGCCGAGACTAGCTTTCGTCTTTGATGGCTCCTCTAGGTGGTCCCATTTCTCTAAATCTCGAAATGAATAATGTATTGCATGAAAGTTAGGGAATTTTTCTATTTATGGTCAATTCCTTGGAGTGGTGTTCTAGCTGGCTGAGTACGTAATTTCTTCTTTTGGACCGTTGGCCCATTATTAGTTATCATGCATCCCTTTCTCTTAATCATCACCCACTCCTCTACAACATAAATCGACCTCCTTTCGAACTTATTTCCTGTGATTTGACCTTTCCAGGTGTCCCGCTGACTATAACTTAAATTTTTGTTTTCGGGCTGAGGGTGGCCAAGTTAATTGGCCACCCTCAGGTTATAAAACCAACTTTTTCATATTCTTACAGTTTTATCATATTCGTACTTAGGAAGGAGTGTGGATGAGGTGTCATACCTGTGGCTTCCTTTTCTCAGTTGATGCATGAAGGAGGGTGGTTCTACTGCTTCTTCTGGTTCAAGTACATCTTCTCTTTTGCTCTTATTTTGTTGATTTCATCTAGCTGATAGGTTGGTATTTTTTGTTGTGATGTGCAGAGGTGCCAGCCTCTTTTGTTGATGCCGAGCTTTGGATAGGTTCCATAATGCCTGTAGGGGTGTTGCTACTCTTTCTCTACATGGGTGTTGAAGGAGGAGCCTAGAGACTATTGTTGTTATAATATAGGCTACTATAGGGTTACCTGTAGTACTACAGGAAATCTTATAGTTGCCTCTTTCTGAATTTTTTTGTTTTTTTTTCCTTGGATGAGGAATAGTTGTTGAAGTAGGAGTGGAATGGTGACTCCACTGGGGAGCATATGACCCTTTCCACCCAATATTTCACCCTGATCGTTTGTGTAGTTTGACCAACTGTTGATTTTTTGGCTTGTTTGCATTAGTCTTGGTGTATACCATCACTAATTATTCCCTTAGAGTGATAATTTTGGGTTGTTTCTTGGAATATTTTTAGTTATTTTCTATATTCCTCATCCATCACGGGTTTACCCTTTGCAGTCGTGATGGAATCACGGTTTTTCTCTATACAGTCGTGATGATCGCAGTTTTTACCTTTACAGTCATGATGAAAACAAATTCTTCATTTCTTGGTCATGCTGAAATCATCACTACTTTTTCTATACAAAGTAGTGATGCCATCGCGATTTTTCCTATGCAAAGTAGCAATAATCACGGGTTTGGGTATGTAAAGTAGTAATGATCCTTGAATATGAGAATTTTTAATATTTCTTCCTTAGAATCCTGTGTGTCTTGGCCCCTAAGTTCTTTTCCCATCCTATATGCTTGGATTTGGCAATGTTTTGATTGATTGCCTTGATTAATTTGCAAAATTTGTCTCATTGGCCTCGAAGTGAAACCTGACTGAGTTCTAGGGCTTCTAGTCAATTGGTCATCATTTGCTGCTTGTTAGTGTCATTGAGATGTTTGTTTTGTTGATTGATTGAATGTTGTTTTCAATAGAAATCATTGAAAACATCATTTTGCATCTGTTTTAGCTTGTATTTTGAAATTTACTTTTCGTGAAAATGCATTAGATTAGTTGCAATGAGAAGTTATTTTTCGAGATTCATCATTGAGAATAGATCACATTTTTCGGTGATTGAAAGCTAAAAATTGTATTAGGTGCATCAAATCATTCAAAACTAAAAGAAAATCATTATTCATCTAAGTGCATCTTAGTAAAGTAAAACCATTTTTCTTTTGAAAAGTTGCATTTAGGATGGTGAAAAGTGGAAATCATTTTTACTTTTGGGATTGCATTTAGTGAATTAAAAGATTAGATTTCGTTTTCACATTTTGCATTTGGAAGACGAAAGTGAAAGTTAGTGGAAGGAATTTTTCATGATGCATTAATGATTGAAATTTCTTCCCTTGATTAGTCTACTTTTCATTGAAATGAAAGTTTTTCTTTTCTCATATAGTTGCATCATAAGTGTTCAGGTGACATCCTTTTGAGCTCAAAACCGAAACTTAATTGAATATAAACTTTAAAATCTATAAATTAATCTAAGGATCCTTTGAAACATTAACATTCATATTTAGTGGTCTAGGCTAGAGACGTGTTTTGACGTCTTTAAAACTTAGCAGTTGTTGTTTGCTTCAGCATTAGATAGCGCTAGCACAGATTTGTGCTCCCCGTACCATCGCGTATATAAAGGGAGACCCCCATCAGTTGCAAAACTTTATCCATCAGATGCCAAGTCTGTCGCCCTGTAAATGTGATACACCAAACACATCATTTAAAGAGATTACCTACATGTACGTCAAGTCCTTGGTTAATTTACTAGCAGAGATGTATATTGAAATTCACGGTTACTTGGTACTCCTTTTACCTAGATTAACCTGAGCAGTCATTTGATATTTTCTAACTCATTAAATTTGAAAATATCATTGAGCACTTGTCCTTGCAAGCTCGCTAAACTTACAAAAGCGACTAGAGTCAACTTTTCTTCCTTTTCTCGACTCTTAAAACATGAAAAGGCCAAGTTTTTGTTTCAAATTCTAAAATAAATTAATTGACCACAGAATAACATCCTTCCTGTGGAAATACTCCTTAGTATATCTTAGGTTGATACCAATGGCAACATTTCTTGAGTCTACCAGTCAAGGAAACCCCTCTGATGGGAATCCTGGTCCTTTTCCTTCTTTTGGAAATGTTGGTGCTCCTTATATGGGAGCGTTGTCCCTTGTTGGATTGACCATTGGTCTGCTAGTTTGGTTATTTTCGACCTCGGTGGTTCCGAGTATCCAAACTGCTTTTCAACCAAGTTATCCTCCACCTAAACAACATCAACCTCATGTTGATCCTAAAGTTGACCCCTTCCCTTCTTCGCCTATTTCTTCACCTCATTCTTCCTCTTTGCTTGGTGAAAGTCTGGAATCTCGTAACCAGGAAGCTAAGAAGAAGAAGAAGAGGATGAAGAAGTAGAAGAAAAATAATCAAGGGGGCAACCAAGGATCCATTGCTACGGATGCAACTAATGAAGGAAAATATTCCAACCAACCCCAGTAAGTAAAATTCCCTTTCATGTTATGTAAGGCTGACCACCTTTTTCAGAATTGTCCTCATATTCCCAAGGTCTTAAAAGTGTGGTCTTCAGGTTCACATCGACCTTTGTCATCAGTATTTGGTGATCATGCTAGTGACAAACCCTCAACTAGTAACAGTAAAGCTCATGGGAAAAAGGGAAAAGTCAAATTTCCCTGTAAGTTCTGTGAAGGTAATCATCCCATTCACCTTTTTCCTTTAATGGATGAAGCTTCCAAAGAGTTGGAAAACCTTATTGCTTCCTAGCCTCATCTTCCAGCTGGTTATCCAAAGATTTCCCCTGAACGCCTGCTAGTTGATCTAGTGTTTGATTGAAAGTCATATTTGGTCAATCCCACTCTCTCTGAAAGTGAGTCTCGTGAGTCCATTCTTGACCAACCATTGATTGAGAAACTAGTAGAATTGATCCCACCTTTAGTTAAACGTACCTTTCAGGTAAAAAGTGAACCTCATACTGCTCAGGTTCTTCTGGTTTCTCTAGTTTCGAATGAAATGGAGGTAAATCCTCCTATTCCCGAGGTGTATGAGAGCATTTCTCATGTTCCCATCGAGCAAGAGGGTAGCTCTCATGTTCCTATGACACCCCCTCTGAGTAGTTTCTTCAATTATTTTGATTAGAGTCGACTAGCAGGATATCGCCTTTTGTCTTATGTGCCTTTTCGGATTACAGTATAGGCATACCATATGACTGTACCTAGAATAGTCATAGATGAAGACGCATCTGTTAGCATCCTGTCCTTAACTGCTTGGAAAGCTTTACGTTTCCTCAACTTGTCCCCGTCACCCAGAATCTGTTAGATTTTAACAAAGGAACTAGTCAACCGTTAGGGATCCTTCCAAAGTTGCTTATTAATTTGGGAGGAAAGACTGTCTATATATACGTGATGGTTGTCCAAGCTCCATTTGATTTTAATCTACTCCTTGGCTGTGACTATGTTTATGTCATGGGAACTCTTGTTTCTTCCCTCTTTCAAGTGATGTGTTTCCCGCATGAAGGAAACATTGTGATCATTGATCAGCTTACATTCATTGGTCTTGAATCAACTCCCACTCAACCATCATCCTTAAATGGTTCTTATATGCAAGTGATATCACCCCCGCCACAGGTTAATTATGTGGCCACTTTTTCCATGCCCACATCTACTGATGATATAGTAGGTGATGTAGTACACCATGTACTCGGGACAATGGAGCCCAATTTTTCATTTGGATCCTTGGACATGTATCCCTTCCAAAGTGTTGTTCTCCCGTCTGATGAGAAACTCTTGGAAGCCATGGCCTTTGTTGGTCTATCATCAATGGGATGGAGCAAAGTTCATTGTCTTGTGTCAAACTCTTTAGAAAATGAAACAAGGGCTGGAGCAAAATTCCTTGTCTTGTGTCAAGCTCGTTAAAAAATGAAACAATGGCTATGAGGATAGTTCTTTTACTATGTCAACCTCATTAAAAAATTAAATAGGTCCTGTGAGCATGGTTCCTTTACTTTTGTCAAGATCGTTAAAAAATGAAACAAGGTGTCATGAACATGATTCTTTTCTTGTGTCAATCTCATTAAAAAATGAAACAAATACCCTTCGTATTCGAGTCTTTGATTAGATCTCGTAAAATCCTAGTCAAGTCTTTCACTTGATCTCATACATGAACCTTCATTCCATCCACTTAGATCAATGAAATGAAGCTTGGGGGGGATGTACCTCGATTTAAGTGATTATGTTGGGGGCATTAAAACTTATCTCAATCGTAGTTTATCTTTGTTTCAAGCTTGTGTAAAAATGAAACCAAATCCAAGCATAGTTTGTTTATGTTTCAAGCTTGTGTAAAAATGAAATCAAATCCAAGCATAGTTTTGCTTATGTTTCAAGCTTGTGAAAAAAGAAACCATCTTCAAGTATACTCAAGCATAGTTTCCAATGTTTCAAGATTGTGTAAAAATGAAACCATTACCTTTTTACATCTTGTGATTTCCATTTTTATCCACCCTTTTTGTTAAGATGAGACTTGGTTCTTTCATTCCATCGTCACCATCTCTTTGGGTGATCGTATGCTTTCACTTGGTGGTTTTACCTAGCTTGAGGAACATTTGCAATGAGTGGTCTTATTAGCCAGCCTCTCGACCATTACATGTTTTGAGTAGTTCCATCATTACCAGAACCAGTTGCTATCCTTTCATACCACTTGTTCCTCCAGGTGGAGTCCTCTTTCAGCTCTTTTCAGACTCCAAAAATATAAAAAGATCGTAGAGTACTTGTATTTTCAAACTCGTTAAAGTAAATTAATTGACGTCTACTCAGTATAAGTTTAACCTTTTTTGGGCTGAGATTGACTATTTACGAAAAAGGTACACCTTGGTCGACATGGTCAAGAGGTTCTCTCGAATATTGATTTCCACCTTCTCAGAGTCGATGGAAAAATTACGAAAAGGGACATGATGGAGTTTTCTTTTTCATTTCTTTTTCAAACTCTCTAAACATGAAAAAGGTACTGAGTTTTTCTTACTTCAAACTCGTTAAAACTTTACGATGAAAGACTTGTCACCATGATGAGATCGATCTTCTCCTTCCTAGGGCTCGTAAAACTTACTAGGATGGATTCATTTGAAGAATGAACTTACATGACAAGCATATGCTATCCCCTTCAAGCTTGTGATAAAGACAACCTTTGTATTGATAGCATCTCACTGTTGAACATGACACACTTCTGCATCTCGTGTCGGGTTTGTGATATCCTAGCTCAGTCACTTGTCCTTCCAAGTTTGGGTTATCCATTTTACCTTTCATCTGACTATTTCACTTCATCGTTATGACCCTTGGTCCTATGTTGATTCTAATTCTACCACAATTCAGAGTCATGTCACCAACATGTTGAAGAGAATTCCAATCTGTAGTTATTTACCTATACATTGTTTGAGTCATTGTTACAGTCTTGAAAATTATTCCACTTTATTCCTTGTTTCATGTTGATGATGGTGGATTCATCATTTCCATCATTCGTGTTGGAAATAATACTGAGAGGGTGGGGGGGGAGGACCTGAATCAATATTATCAAATTAATAACCTTTTCATTTCCATTATCAGATTCATATATGCTACTTCAGTTAAGGCAACCCGCGTGTATACACAATTGTGTTAATGCAACTAGCATATATCCAACAAACTTATGATTCAGTTAATTCATCATATGTTGATCTTTAATGAGTGCATCAGAACATTATTAACCATATAAACAATAAATAGGTGCAGTAAAACAGAACAGATCATCACACATAAGAAGCACACATGAACACCATGATATAAGGTGGAAACCCAATGCGGGACAACAACCACTTGCTGATGTTTTCTTTAAGATAAGAAAAACCTATTTACAATCTTGTAATGGTGTATACTCATACCAATAAGCAGGCACCCACCTGTAGAAGGCTACAACCTTCTCTCGTTCTTTGGCTTCTACTAGAAGGGAGCTACAACCCCCTAGCTCTTGTACTAGCCGATATATTTACTAGTACATAGGCACCAACCTACAGAAGGCTACGACCTTCTCTTTTCTTCTAGGGACCACGTTTCATAAATTTTCAGACTAGATCCATCAATACAAAATAATCACAACTGCAATACAAACATCAACTATATATGCATCGTCAATCTCTGAATCACCCAACAATTGAATCACTGAAGCCTTGTCATCAAAACACAGTCACCAGAACACAAAGCAGAACCTAGAACTCTGCAACAACCACTAGAACCAAAAATAACATCAAATATCAAATCTCATAATGTATATGCTACTTGGATGTGTCAAACCACCGTCTATACACTCTTTCACCAAAGGGAACCCGCGTACAAACATGAAAATAATTACTTATACCTTTGCTGCAATTTTCAACTTCAGATATACCTAGAACATAAGATATAAAGGATAAGACATGCATCAGTATTCATATCTAAACTATTCACAATCATACCATATAATGATAATGCATTTTAGTCTTCATGATCTCGGTTCATCAACCTTCATTCGCCACATAGGTGCATCCTTAACAAAGCATCACATCCCCATAACTTGCATACTAGATCTCACTCTTTATCAGATATTCATCACTTGCCTACTTGCCCTTTGGCTTAATGATTCTCTTCTCCTTATATAGGTTTAGGCCTCTCTTAATACCATGGTCCAAAACCATGTAGGACCAATACCTTGGACCCAATACTTGGGGTCAATACCTTGGACCAAATACCATGGACCAAAACTTAGCTTTCCAACATGTACGCGCCTTTCCTTCTGCAAAAGTGTGTGTGTACAATATACATGAATTTGTATATAGTGAACCTTCATGTATACGTGACTTGGTATATAGTGAACCTGTGTATACCTTTCCTTCTTGTTGTTTACCTGCTATACTGTGATCTTTCATCTGAGAGAGTTTCCATCAAGGACAACACTTGTGTCATACCTGTATCATAATGCCAACAATATCCCCCTTTGGACTTGATGGCAACAACCTCACCAAGTCACTCTCCCCCTTTGACATTAAGGGCAAAGGGTGGACCAAGATATTCTCTCCCTTGCTATACACTCTGTTTTCCATACTCCCCCTGAGTACATGCTGAAATCTCTGCTTGAGCTCCTCCTTTGTACATGCTAAGATGTATCAATCCTTCCATGCTCCCCCTGAGCACATGCTAAGTCTGCAAAGATATTTTAAAAGAATAGCATGACTCTACAACTCTCCTAAGATAGTATGACCTTCCTATCACCAATGACTCATACATACATCAATCTCCCAACCAAGTGGGGATACACCATTTTGACTCATCCACCCAACCAAGTGGGGATATACCAAATGTTTATACATGACTGAAATAGACATTCATCCTTATCATGCAAAGTGGGGTTAAAAATTAGGTCTTTTCATTACCTTTACATCAAATGATATACACGACGTTTAGAATAATGACCAGGAATCTAAACAATATCATGATAGTCATCAGCAGCTATCGTACACCATATATGATCTGCACCATAAGCATCTGTCACCAGCATCCAAACTTGTAACCTGCAATACCATTCTCTTGGCCAACCAACAATGAGTAGCAAGATTTATCATAAGCATCATCACCAAATACTTCTAACCATAATGCCAATAATGCATTATTCGAAGCATATGCTCCCCCTGAAACTGTACCAACCAACATATACCATGACCGAACCATATAAGACTTCTTTTCTTGAATTTCTTCTATTGTTTTTTCTTCAGAACTCCATATATGTGACTCTGCAGCCTCAAACTCACGTATATACACAACTTCACTTCATAATATCTGCATATGCAAATTGGAATACTGAAGGTTTACACTTTCAGTTTCCCCTCGGTATGTTATGTTTGCTAACTGAGTTATGCCACATCTTTCTGACACTAATTCTGTCTTCTTCAATACCTGTGATTGAGATGATGTATGTTGCTTTTGCTTTGGTGTCTGAATTTTGCTCCTACATTCCTTTACTTTATGTCCAAACTTGTTACATGCATAACATCTTACATGTTTCATATTCCTTTTATTGTAATCAATAGCTTTGTGACCAAACATATTGCAAGCAAAACAATATCCCTTAAAGTACCTGGAACGTGATGATCTTTCTGTGTGATGTTCTTGAACCATTAATCTTCTACATCTGGGTGCAACATGTCCAAGATTATGACATTCATAACATTCAACATTACTTATCGGAGAAAATAACCGTCTATCACTTCCACAGTTAGGAGCAAAAGATTTTCTTTGAAGAATTTCTTTCCTTGGTTGTTGTTGGGGTTGACCACTTATCTCCTTGTTGATCATTTCAAATTTTGCATTAGAATTCCTTCCCTCACCCTATGAGCTAGATTCACCTTCAACAATTTCATAAAAACCAAGACCAGTTTTGATAGCATGGGATCTTTGACTACTAAGAATATCATCCAAAATCTTAGTATTGTCTTGAAATCGTAACAGTTTATCCTTTTCTTCTAATTTACCTTTTAAGATATTTACCTCAACCTGATGTTGTTCTTCCTTTTCCAGATATTTCTTCTTTATGTTTTCTTCATCTTTTCTTCCTTCTTCCACTTGTTGCCTTAATTCGAGCACTTCATGTTCTTGTTCTTCAAGAGCTTCTTCATTCCGCCTTTTTGATTCTTCAAGATCTTCTTTTAGAGAGAGGATCTTAGCTTCAAGTCTCTGGATTTTTATTCTCTGATCTTTTACTACATCCTGCAGCTGCTCCCTTACTCTGGTTACTGTCTCCAGCTGATCTTTTAATCTGATAACTTCTTTTGTTTCTACGTCATTATTTTCATATGCCATGAGAAGTTTAATTTCTTGATTATCTTCATCACAATTGGAAAAGCCTTCACCATTATCATGAGTATAATAACTTCTATTACCTTCTTCAGACATCTTTCCTTTGTAATGAGGGCATCTAGTAGCATAATGACCAACTCTACCACAAGAGAAACATTTGAAAGGTAGCTTACCTTTGAACCTTCCAGATCCCCGTTGAAGATTCTTGACAAAATTTATCTCATATTCTTCTTCTGAAATGTGTCTTGTTTCATTGAGGTTTTCTTTTCCCTTTGTTGATACTTTAAATGCGACTTCTCTCCTTTCTGATGGTCCTCCTTTTCTCATTTCAAAAGCAATTAAGATTCTGTGAAGCTGCATCATAGTGATATTCTGTAGATCCTGCTTTTTTTTGGGTTCAAATTTAGCAGACAAGGATCTCAAAACTTTCTCGACTAAGACAACTTACTTAATTTCTTCACCCAGATTCTTCATACAATTGACAATCTCATCTATACGTAGGAAGTAATTAGCTATGCTTTCATCACTATGCATCTTAAGTTTGAAATTCTGAGAGTTTGAAGCTTAGCACGTTTTACCTGAGCATCTCCTTCGTAGCTTAGAATGATTTTGTCCCATATTTCTTTGGCTGATTTGAGCTACATGACCTTGAAAAACTCTGATTTTGACAAACTTGCCAATAAGATAGTAACAGCTTTGGCATTGATTTCATATTGCTTTCTTTCTGTCGTATCTATAGGAATTGCTAATGGAAATGTATATCCTCCTTCCACGATTTCCCAAATATCCATTCCAAGCAATTGTAGATAGGTTTTGGTTCTTATCTTCCAGTAAACAAAATTTCTCCCATCGAAGATTGGTGGTCTAATGGATCCCTCTCTTTCTTGATTACTCATCCTGATGGATCTTCCTTCAAGCGATCAAGCTTCTTTTGAAGGACCTTCTCTGATTCCAATTGTTGGAAATAATACTGAGAGAGGGGGAGGGGGTTGAATCAATATTATCAAATCAATTACCTTTTCATTTCCATTATCAGATTCATATATGCTACTTCAGTTAAGGCAACCCGCATGTATATGAATTGTGTTTAATGCAACTAGCGTATATCCAACAAACTTATGATTCAGTTAATTCATCATATGTTGATCTTTAATGAGTGCATCAGAACATTATTAACCATATAAAAAGTAAACAAGTGCCGTAAAACAGAAAATGTCATCACACATAGGAAGCACACATGAACACCATGATATAAGGTGGAAACCCAATGCGGGACAAAAACCACCTGCTACTATTTTCTTTAAGATAAGAAAAACCTGTTTACAATCTTGTATTGGTGCAGACTCATACCAGTACGTAGGAACCCACCCGTAGAAGGCTACAACCTTCTCTCATTCTCCAAATTCTACTGGAAGGGAGCTACAACCCCCTAGCTCTTCTACTAGCTGATATATTTACTAGTACGTAGGCACCGACCTACAGAAGGCTACGACCTTCTCTTTTCTTCAAGGGACCACATTTCATAAATTTTCAAACTGGATCTATCAATACAAAACAATCATAACTGCAATACAACCATCAACTATATCTGCATCGTCAATCTTTGAATCACCCAACAACTGAATCACTGAAACCCTGTCATCAAAACAAAGTCACTATAACACAGAGCAGAACCCAGAACTCTGCAACAACCACTAGAACCAACAAAAAACTCAAATATCAAATCTCATAATGTATATGCTACTTGGCTATGTAAAACCAACATGTATACGCTCTTTCACTAAAGGGAACCTGCGTACAGATCTAAAAATAATTAGTTATACCTTCACCGCAATTTTAAACTTCAGATATACCCAGAACATAAGATATAAAGGATAATACATGCATCAGTATTCAGATCTGAACTATTCACGATCATACCATATAATGATAATGCATTTTAGTCTTCATGATCCTGGTTCATCAACCTTCATTCGCCACATAGGTGCATCCTTAACAAAGCATCACATCCCCATAACCTGCATACTAAATCTCACTCTTTATCAAATATTCATCACTTGCCTACTTGCCCTTTGGCCTAATGATCTTCTTCTCCTTATATAGGTTTAGGCCTCTCTCAATACCATGTTCCAAAACCACATAGGACCAATACCTTGGACCCAATACCTGTGGTCAATACCTTGAACCAAATACCATGGACCAATACAAAAATACCATGGACCAAATACCACAGAACAAAACCTAGCTTTCCAACATGTACGCGCCTTTCCTTCTGTGAAAGTGCGTGTGTACGATATACGTGACTTTGTATATAGTGAACCTGCGTGTATACGCGACTTGGTATGTGGTGAAACTGTGTATACCTTTCCTTCTTGTTGTTTACCTGCTATACTGTGATCTTTCATCTGAGAGAGTTGCCATCAAGGACAACACTTGTGTCATACCTGTATCATAATGCCAACACTTCGATGGGTCACTTCTTGTCAACTTCAGCTCAGTATCTAAGAAGATGACTTAGAAACTCCCTTTCAATACCTTAGAGCTTGTATGCCTTAATGGCCAGTTCTTCGCATCCGATGATAGGTTTCACCATTGGCCTTCGATCAAATGATTCCATGAGTGTTTAAATTCAGCTTCGTTATCACATTCACGGATTTTACTATCGTACCTTGCGATACATTTTCATTATGGGTGGTTCCTCTCGTGCTTGTTAATGGTCCACATCAATGGCCGGTAATCAGGTGGTTTTCTAGCATGTTCGACTGCGACACATTCATTCACTTATTAGAATTCATAATTTGATCTGGTCAGGATGGAGCACAAGACCCTAATTTTTTTCTAATATAACTCAGCCTACGTGGAGTTATATGTGTTGGGTTGTGTTATATTCTTTCCACGACTAGCCCATGTAGTTAACTGGGGGGTTAGAAGGGGAGCAGAGCCCCCCCTTCGTTGTGTCGATTGCATAACGGGGGGAGTCACAAGGGGTTTGAGGGGTGCAGGTAACCTCACTCTATGGGTTACGAGGCAGCACCCATGAAAATTTTGGTTTTGGACACTATATTAGGTTGGGTGAACCTATCTATGGTTTTGTGCATGTTTTTCACACATGGTTTTGGATGCGATGCTTTTATGTCCATGGTTTTGGGCGCGATGGTTTTTAGGTCCATGGTATTGGATGATTCGACATGTATAAATATGTATTATAAAATTGAAAGGAACATAATGAAAAATCAAGTTAGTAGTCCCGATTTTGGGATCCAGGGGAAAATCTATGTGTATATGTGTTTTATGTGTTATGCTCTTGCATTGTTTATTTTCTGTGTTTTAGAATTCGTATGCAGGTAATCTCTATATGGGGTTAAAACCTAAATTTGGTATTAGAGCTATTTTAGCTTCAAGGGGACGCCTTTGGTGCTAAGGGGTTTCGCTTGGGCCTGCGATAGACCCTGTTTAGTGGGAGATATGTGGGATCGATTATGGTAGTGAAAGAAGATGGTGAGAAGTGGAAATATAGAGATCGAGAAATTTAATGGTCAAAGTTTTGAGTTGTGGAAACTCAATATGGAGGTTTTGTTGGTGGATAAATATCAGTGGATCATGGTAGATCCAGGTACTAAACCAATGGAAGTGTCCAATGAAGAATGGAAGAAGTTGGATCAGAAGGCAAAGAGCACAATACGATTGTATGTCTCAGATTTAGTATTGTTGAATGTATGAGGGGAAGCTACGGCGAAGGCTTTGTGGGACAAGTTAGGGACTTTATACCAATCTAAGTCTCTGGTGAATGAACTATTCCTAAGGAAAAAGTTGTATAACCTAAGGATGAAAGATGGAGACTCAGTGATAAACCATCTGAACGAATTTAATACTGTGGTAAGTCAATTATCATCTGTTGATATTAAAATTTTAGATGAAGATAAGTGCATCAATTTGTTGTGTTCTATACCAGATTCATGGGATATTCTAGTTATTGCAATAGGTAGCAATGCAACTGCCTTGCAGTTTGATGAAATAGTCTCATCCTTGCTAACGGAGGAAATGAGATGGAAAAATATGGAGACCCAGAATGGTGATGCCTTGTTTGTACGAGGACGATCCCAGAACAAAAATAAAAATAAGTCATCAAGTGGGCGGTCTAAATCTAGAGGGAGATCTATATCTCCAGGAAAACTTGTAAAGGTGGTGTTCTGGAAATGTGGAAAGGAAGGGCACTACAAAAGGGACTGTAAATCTAAAGCTCCTGATAAAGGAAAGGGATCTGATGATGCTCCTTCTGTAGAGGCGAAAACCACCTTAGATGAAGGTGGGG
>APFE031086079.1:0-19495 GCA_000404065.3 Pinus taeda | reverse complement strand
ATGGGTTAAAACAATCACCAAGGATGTGGTATCATAAATTTGATACATTTATATGGGGACTTGGCTTCACCAGAAGCAAAGCAGATCATTGTGTGTATTTTAAATTAATTGGTGACCATGTTATTTATCTGGTCTTGTAAATGGATGATATGTTGCTAGTTGGAAATAACAAAGAAATATCTAGGATTTGAAAACCCATTTGTCCTCCAAATTCAACATGAAAGATCTTGGTGCTGAAAATTATATTTTGGGCATGGAAATTAAAAGAGATCGAACAAAGAGGAAGCTCTGGTTAAACCAGAGGAAGTATGTTGAGACAATATTGCAGAGGTTGCAAGATAGTAAGCTGGTGAAGTTTCCTATTCGTGTGGGTGTAAAGTTATCTGTTGAACAGTGTCCCAAGACACAAGAAGAGGAAGAGGACATGTCTCATGTTCCATATGCAAGTGCAGTCAGTAGCCTGATGTATGCGATGGTCTATAATAGACCATACATTGCACATGCAGTGGGAGCATTGAGTAGGTTTATGTCAAAACTAGGGAAGGAGCACTGGACAACAGTGAAGCGGGTTTTTAGATATTTGCGTGGCACTAGTGATTATGGTTTGTGCTACCAAGGAAGAATAAGATTGGACAAAGTGTTGGATATTCGTGGCTTTGTTGATGCAGACTGGGCTGGAGATCTGGATCAGAGAAGATCTACAAGTGGGTATGTGTTTAACATATTTGGAGGTGTAGTCAGTTGGATGAGTAAGAAACAATCTGTAGTGGCACTATCAACTACAAAGGCAGCATAGGTGAAAAATAAGGAGGGAGATGGAGCTAAAGTGAAAAAATGCGAGAGAGACGAAGCAACTAGGGTTATAGAAAATTGCAGGGTTCGTCTCTAATGGAGGGCGGCATAGGAGGGAGCTCGGCTCCCTCCTACAAAGACATTGTTGCTAGCAGAGGTAAAACACCAATGTTGAATAGCAAAGGTTTTGCAAATGAAAGGAATAGGGATAATGAAAAGGAGACAGATGGGACCAAAACCAAGGAAAACGGCAGCACAAAGGACAAAGAGGAAGAAGAAAAAAGTCAGGGTTCAAAAGACAAAAAACAAAAAGGACCTTGTAAACCAAAAGCAGAAATCACTCCTAGAGTAATTTTAAATGTTCCTACTCTGCAGGCGCACAGGGAACACATGGGGACCTACACTATTATCTGTAAATTCATGGGACTATGGCCCACTGAAAAATCTTTACAAACATGGATCAATTATCACTGGAAACCCAAAGGAAGCATTGACCTACACCTTGGGTCAAAGGGATTCTTCACAGTGGTGTTCTCAAACATTGAGGATAAAGACAGAATATTCGAAGGAGGACCCTACTTTTTTGCAGCAACTGCTCTCTATATGAGGCCTTGGAGGATGAACTTTGTCCTAGAGCGGGAGACGTTCTCTTCAGTTCTAGTTTGGGTAAGGCTTTATTCTCTACCTCTTGATTATTGGTAAATTGAATTGCTAGCTGCCATTGGCAATAAACTAGGACGTTTTGTCAAAGCTTCTGAATCCACAAGAAGAGGAAAATATACCTCCTTTGCAAGGATATGTGTGGAAATGGATCTATTAGGAGCCCTTCCGAATGAAGTTATCTTGGAAGTTTTTGATGAGGAGTGGGTGCAGACAGTGGACTATGAACATATCCCATTCAGCTGTTGTAGATGCCATGAACATGGACATCTGTTCAGAGACTGCCCTCTTAGTAAAGCAGACAACAAAAGTAAACTTAATACAATGAAGGACATTTAAAGCTTTTAGAAAGTGGCAAGTAGAGGAAGAGGAGGAAAAAATGGGCTGAAGCAACAATATAACGAGGGGCAGAAGGTCAGTCGGAACAAGTTTCAAGTGTTGGAAGAAAATGAAACAAGAGAAAACCAATATCAGGAGGAAGGTCTTAATGAAAACGAGAAAGAAGAGGACAACAATCAATCTCAAGATATTGATCCTCAAAAAGAGGTGATGATAAGTGAAACATAAATGGAGATGGACCAGGAAATCACCCAAAGTGAAACAGATCTAGAAGACCATGAACTACAAGAAATTCTCGATAAGGAAAACCTAGATCTAGAAGGATTCCTGATGCAGGGAACCAAAGGAGGACTAGATTCACTGCCTCAAGAAGACTGCAACAGAATATAGCAGTTTTTTTTTTGGAAAAATCAAGAAAAACGGCCAGAGAAAGGTAAAAACTTTCACAAACAGGAACACAGAGGGGTGAAAACGATGAAAGCAACTCCAAGGCTAGCGACTAGAAATCCAGGAAAGAAGATGGGTGGGAAAAATCAAAATGAGCTCTTGACAAAGTGTGGAGAGCTAATGATAGATTCAGGTAAGATGAAAGATCTAACCAATTACTCCTTTACAAATCTTTAATTATGAAGTTCATATCTTGGAATATCAGAGGTCTAGGTAGTAAAATAAAACAAAGAATGCTAAGTAACAGAATGAATCTAGCAACGTTGGACATAATCTTCGCTCACGAAACAAAAAACTCCATTCAAAAATTAAAACAAATCCATAGCAAATGGCTTAATAGATTTGAGTTTCTAGAAGTTAAAGCAGAGAATAAAACAGGGGGCATTCTCACTCTATGGAACCCCCAAAAAGTCAGCATAATAGATGTGGAGGCATCAAGAAATTATTTATCAGTAATCATTCAACCAGTGGGGGTTTCGGACACCTTCCTGGTTACAAATGTTTATGGTCCTCAACAAATAGATGAGAAACTCAGATTTTTTCTCCCTGGTAGATCCTAGAAGCAGACATGAAGAAATACCTTGGGTCATGGGAGGAGATTTTAACATGATTAAATCTCTTTCGGAAAAAAAAAGGAGGTACCAGAATGCTAAGTAAAGATTTAGTAGCGTTCTAGTCCTTCATAGAAGAGATGAAACTGGTTGACTCTAAAATGCACAATGGCATGTTTACTTGGAATAAAAAAAGAGGAGGTGAGGCCCAGGTTGCCTCCAAGTTAGACAGATTTTTGATCTGCTGATGCTCACTAATAGAGAAATAACTGCTAGTGTTCTCCCCTTTGGTGGCTCTGATCACTGGCCGATTAAATTAGATATCAAGGGGATTGATTCTCCAAGGAATAGACCTTCAGATTTGAGAATATCTGCATACCCCACCTAGATTTCATCAGCAACATTAAGAAATGGTGGTCTGAAGATTTGTAGATCCAGGGCACTAAAATGTTCCTCCTTCATAAAAGACTAAAGCACATAAAACTCATACTCAAATAATGGAACAAGAAGGATTTTGGTAACATTTTTGTAGGCAAAAAATCAGTGGAAATTAAACTACAAGAGCTAAATCAAGCATTGATCATAGATGGTTTCGATAAAGTCAAAAGTGAGCAAGCTGATAAACACAACCAGGAATGGGAGAATTTATGCAAACAAGAGGAAATATTTTGGATACAAAAGTCTTGAGTTCAATGTCTCAAAGAAGGTGAACGAAATACCAAATTTTTCCATAGATCCACCATGGCCAATAGAGCACACAACAGAGTCTCTTCGATATTGAATGGGGAGCTCTAGACCTCTCATAAGAATATAGAAGCTGCATTGGTTCGGCATTTTAGAGGAATCACCAAGGAAGTTAATCTAGACAGAGAGCAATGCATTAAGAAAATTCAAAAAATATCCCTAAAATGGTGTCTAGAGAGGACAATTTTAACCTGAATAAACTAGTAACTGAAGAGGAAGTCAGTGAGGTTATAAAAGACATGTAGAATGGCAAAGCTCCAGGACCAGATGGTTTCAATGTAGAATTTTTTAAGGCCTACTGGAATGTTGTCAAACAAGATATTATGGATGTTGTAGAGGATTCTAGAAGAAACAAGACTATTTTGAAAGCCCTCAACACCTCCTTCATCTCCCTAATTCCCAAACAGGATTATACCCTGACTCCTGATAAGTTTAGACCCATTGCTTTATGCAATGTGGTATACAAAATTATATCCAAGATTTTGGCTAGCAAACTCAAACCTCTTCTTCCTTCTTTAATTTCAAGGGAATAATCTGGTTATGTGGAAGGAAGACAAATCCTAAATAACATTATTCAAGCCCACGAGGTAGTTCACATGCTAACTAGAAAAAGGCAAGCTAGTATGATCATGCAATTAGATATTGCCAAAGCGTATGACAAGGTGAACTGGATTTACATCAAGAAGGTCTTTATTGCTTTTGGGTTCGATCACAACTGGGTCAGTTGGGTTATGGTTCTAGTAACTTCTTCCAACTTTTCAATTTTTGTGAATGGCTCGCCCTCAGAGATCTTCACTCCTTCTATAGACCTCAAGCAGGGAGATCCACTCTCTCCCTTTCTCTTTATCCTCATGATGGAAGGACTAGGCAGATCCATTATTCATGCCAAAGCCTTGGGTAAGATTAAGGGCCTCCAATTAATGGAGAATGGTCAGGCAATGACTCACCAACAATTTGTGGATGACACCATGCTGCAAGGTATTCCCACTGTCAAAGAAGCTTCAACGTACAAATAAATCCTAAATGACTTTGCCTTGGCTACAGGTATGGAAGTTAATCTCCCAAAATCTAAATTTTTTTTCTTAAATACTAACATTTCAATTCAAAGGAATATCTCCAGAATTCTGGGCTTTCAAAGGGATTCCCTCCCTTCAAAGTATTTGGGAATTCCCCTTATAGCTAGACCATTGCACAAAAGTATTTGGGAACCGATGATCAACAAGATGGAAGACAAAATAAAAAAATGGACTTTTAGATCGTTGAACCTAGCTGGTAGGTTGATTCTGATAAAGGCCATTCTGCAGTCTATCCTTGTTTTATTTTTATTAGCCCCCCCAGCTCCCAAGGGGGTCTTACAACAATTCAAGAATATCCAGAGAGACTTCCTTTGGGGCAAGGAGGAAACAAGGAAGAAATGGGCCCTTGTTTCTTGGGATAAAATCTGTAAACCCAAAAGTCATGGAGGTCTAGGATTGGAAGATCAGAAGATTCTAAGTAATGTTTTAGGAGCCAAGCTCTGGTGGAGATTGGTTAAAGAACCAGAGGCTCAATGGGCTAAAACCTGGAAAGAAAAATATGCAAGCTCCTGGCAAACAAGTGATGTTATGAGAATGTCTGGAAACATAAAAGGCTCTTTCATCTGGAATAAAGCCTGGGAAAATAGAAGCCTAGTACAAAACAACAATTTCTGGGAAATCAGAGCAGGAGATCTATCTCTCTTCTGGGAAGACAAATGGCAACAAGAACCAACACTCATAAGAGAGGATTTTATGAGCCTCAAGCAGGAAACAGATTCCCAAGGATTAATCAAAGTTAAAGATTTCTAGAATCTTCCTCATGACTCCGAAAAGTGGAGAAACTGGAGAAGCATAGATTGCAAAGAGAACAACCACATAAAGATAAGAGTAGAGGAACTCATGAGCATGTTAAAACAAAGGAAGATCTTGGTTATAGATGGGTAGGATTAGTTAAGATGGGGCCTCAATAAAGAAGGTAACTTTAATATTAAGGAAGCAAAAATAATTATCCTGAACCTAGATCCCTGTGTTTTAGCGAAATCCTGGCAACAACTTTGGAGTTACCAAGGGTGGATGAAGATCAAGCTTTTCATGTGGTTAGTTCATCACAAGAAAATCTTAACTTGGGACAATATTCAAAAAAGGGGTGTTATTGGGCCTTCTAGATGTCAGTTATGTGAAGCTCAAGAGGAGTCAATGGAGCATAATCTCAACAACTGCACCTACACCACTTTGTTGTGGGATTCTTTTGACACCATTTTTCAACAGACAAACAGAGATAAGGGTAGTATCATTAATACCCTAAACAAATGGAGGAAAAACTTTTCAGAGAATGAGATCGTTAATTTGTCCTAGACCTTTATGCCAAGCTTCATTATCTGGAATATTTGGAAAGAAAGGAACAAAAGAATTTTTAAAGAAGAAAAAACTACTCCTCTTCGCCTGATGGATCTGATCTTGAAACATATTAAGGAGACAGTTTCTACCACTGTTTGCAATTTTCCTAAGAATCATCCCACAAAGAATGAATTGGGAACTCTTAGACATCTGGGAATGCAAGAGATCATTCACCGTGGACTAAGCAGAAAGGAGAGAGAGTTGGAAACGGAAAAGGAGTTCTGGCATCCTCCACTGAAAGGTTATCTGAAATTCAATATTGATGGTGCTTCAAAGAGCGACCCCGGAACAACAGGTTATGGAGGGGTGTTAAGAGATGAAGAAGGAAATATAATCTTTATATTCCACTACCATTTAGGCACAACCACCAACAATATGGCTGAATTAATGGCAATCGAACAATGTCTAGAGCTTCTAAAACTAAATCACAGCTCAAATGTCATTATCGAAGCAAACTCAGAGATCTTTATAAACGCGATTAAGAGAATCAGTTGTGGAACAGTGCCAGAGAGGGTCTCAAAACACTAGAAACTAATACAAGTGTACCAAAGAATTAAAAAACATCTCATAAGTCTTCGAACTGTTAGCTTCAATCATGTATGTCAAAATGCCAATAAACTAGCGGATATTCTGGCCAACCAAGGAGTGATAAATTCAGAATGTGGGATTGAGATGAAGTGGTAAGAGATGCCTCAAAGCAAATTAAAAGCTCTCTGTAATGAACAAGTGATAGAGGATAGAGAAATTCTTAGACATTGGGCTAGAGGGAAAGGCACGGAATGAAGCTTTCTAAGCAAGTTCAAACCCATTATTTTGGTTGATACTTTGAAGCAGGGCAGACTCAGAGTGATTTCATAATCCGTAGGTGTAAGCTAATCAGTCTTCTTTTTCCTTCAAATTGCAACACAGGGTTTAATTTACATCCAGCAGATGTATCCGAGGCAAGTTCCGAAGCAATCTTTCGCAAGATGGGCGGCTAGATCTTTCTTGCGGTAGATATTCTCCGACAATCCTCTTACAAAATGGAAAACCAAACTTTAAGCGATTTCCAGGTGATCACTAGGCTTTTGAATGGTAAGTGGTATGGGCATTTTGAGAGTGATTCCACTAGGCTCTCAACACGTGGCAAGGGTATGGTAAGGAATACCACCCTTCATCGCGCTTTAATGTTCGTGCATCTTGGCTATGAGATTTTTCTCTGAATCGTTCAATTTTGAAATGGGATTCGACAATCAGATTTGGCCATGCTATTTTGTGGGGTCGTTTGTGCTATCAGGCTATTCTAAATAGTGATGTGAGGGTTAGCGTAGTTTGACCTTGGGTTAAAAATTCATAATGGTTAACTGAAGGTACTATTTGACAGGTTAGCTTAACTTTTTGTATAATGGAGGGTCATATCTATGGTAGAATGCCCTGGATATTTCCGTTGTCCATGTTGAAGATAGGTTTTTTGTATATGCTGTAACATTACTTTTGGTTTATTGGAATAGAAGGATTGTCTCTTGCTTCAGCAAAAAAAAAAACTATAGAGGCAGAATACATGGCAACCACTCATGCAAGCAAGGAAGCAGTTTGGTTGCAGAGATTGTGTTTAAGTATGGGCTTAGTACAGGGAGCTATAAGGATAGACTGTGACAGCCAAAGTGAATTTTCTTGGCAAAGAACCCTGTGTTATCACTCAGATTTTCCTTGAAGTTGTCAGAAAAAGGAAAGGGGTCTAAGGTAACCATAAACCAATCTTTTAAGTACAAAATCTAGCCAATCTGTACTCAGAGAGGGATCTTTCTTTATGATTTAGCTTTGTTTATGGTATATTAGGTTAGTTATGAAAGCTTTGGGGGTTTTGATTTTGTTTGGTTGTGGAATTCAGGAGAAAATAGATAGAACAAGGTATTTCAGACCATTGGGCTATGGAGTCAACTAAAGATGGCTTAACTGGATCAGGTTGATTTAACAAAGGAGGGTTTCATAGGGCAAGATAGCTAAACAAAAGACAAATGATAGCTTAAAAGGGTGAAGTGGTCTTGAAAAGGGAGGAAGGGCAATTAAGAATCCTTCAACAAAGTTCAAGATGAGGGAAAGTGGGTGCTCATTAACAAAAAGCAATTAAGAATTCATTGTTAAATGGTCACAATGATAAACTATGAAAGCAGGGAGCAATTAAGAATTCCTTACCTATAATAGCTTGGAAGAAAACATTAAGAAAATAAATGATTTTAAAGATAGAATGTAGTGAAGCTATTTCTGAAATATACTTTTTCGTTTATCATTCAGATATGAAACGCATATGAATATTTAAACTAGAAAACTATAAAAACATAAGATATAGAGTATTTATTTGTTTCTCGTTTGACATAGATATCCTGTAAAAGTCCTTTGCTTTATTACTTTGTCCAGCTAGCCATACAATAGTTGTTCAATAACACTCTATTTCAAAATAAGGTGTCTACAGAAATGTCTAAGAATCCACTCATAATACTTCGAATAAGGAATTACTTATACAAAATTTACATCAAAATATCTCCTAACTGAGAGATATAAATTCTAGGAAAACTAAATATCTTTTACATGAATGTAGAGACATATAGTCTCAAAAGTAGAAACTGAATGTGAACTACTTATTTGTTGTCCTTGTTTTTGTTGAAGCAGCTGGAGGCAGGTCCTATAAATATGTATTTTGTTATCTTGCTCGTAATTCTGTGCTGGCTGATTGATTTTAGCTTTTCACTGATACTCCTTTACCTGTGACTGATACTCTTTACCTTTTTTATTATCATTCATCCTTTTTACCAAAATTGAATATGGTAAATATTTCAATTTACTTCACTTTTTACCATGGTAAATCATAAGATGTCTTTCATGTCGGCCCACCAATCATCTTTTGGTATTCTCGTCCTTGTTTGTTTTCTGTAGATTTCATCTACTTCTGTGTATTTTACAAAATTTGGTTGCACTGGAAACAAGTACCTTACTTCATGCTCAATGTAAAAAAGGTTCTCCACACTATCATAGAGAACTCTCCCTATGGGTAATGCCTTGGGTGCAAATGAACTGGCAGATGAACTAGCTTGACTATTAGCTTGCTAATATAATTTGTTGACATAATCATCCTGCCTCATTAGCTTTTCATTGATGACTAAAGGACTTGGAAGTCCTTTACTTTGTAAGATGCCAAATTTCCCCATAAATTCATCTATGTCTTCCTGCATATTCTGACATTTGCGTTCCAGGAAATGCATTAGACTATTTTTGGTCAAAACGTTTTATATTTCAAGGATGGTAGCAGTCCTATCCTCAATGTTTAACTGTTCCAACTAATGCTTGTCTCTACTGTGTAGAAAGTATATTAATATGATAGCTTCTTTAGGCTTCCTTCCTAGTTCTTCTTTGGTCTTTTCAATCTCTTGAAGAGCAACTTTCACTAAGTCAATTTGTTCAAAAATGATTTGAATTGATGACCAAATATCATTGATTGATTCAATGATATTGGTCCATAATATCGTTTTGATATTAGTCAAAGGCTTTTCAGATGTAAGATCTTTTTCCAGTGTTTTAACCTGTTGAGTCAAGCCTTTGTTTTTTCTCACCTCTTCGGCAAAATAGAATTTTGACACATCATACTTTTGTTCTAAAGTAATGAATTTCTCTTTTACCTTTTGTAGTTTAGAGACTTGGAGCTTCATTTCCTCCATGGACTTGATCAACTCCTCTGTGCTCTAATTTGAGGTTCCTAGTTGTGATGTACCTATACCTGTTACTTCTATAGTTATAGCTATTGTCAAAGGGAAATTTGGTGCTAGAGTAGTTGCCAATGTAGAAGGGACTGCTGTAGAAACCACTAGCACTACATTTTGAGGCTGAGAGGTCGACTCACTCTGCCTGCTTTGTAGTATTTTCTGTAATTCTCTCTGTCTCTTTTAGTTGCTCATTTAGCTTAAGGACCAAGTCCATAAGCTCTTCTTCATTCTTCTTCTCAATCACTTCAGCAATCTGTGGGTGAAAGAGTGGTGGGAATTTCAATTGCTTTCTTAGTGCAACTATATCTTCATTATTTTTCTTTATTAGGCTCTCTTCAGCCTTGATATCCTTTGGGTTATGACCCAACTCAATAATCAAATCCTCCAATGATTTAATTCTGTTGTCCTTCGTTTGTGGGGAGGCCTTTTCTAGTTGCAATTGGGCAGTAGTGTTTCTCAGTGAATTTTGCAACCTATGTGCCATCATTGCCTTGCTTGTCAGTGTAGAATAAACCATCTCCCATGTTTTCTTATGTAGCTCTATCTAATATATGGGGTGGATATCTTTAGCTAAGACCTCAAAATAAATTTTGAGGTAGTCTGCAATTGACTTGGGCTACTGTACTATGGGCTTTAGAAAGCTCATCTGCATTTGGCCTTCTTTGATGTCATAAGCTGACATCAATCTAGTTTGATTTATAGGGGCCATCTTCAAGTATTAAGTATAGGATTGGGCCTTCATCTGCTCATTCTTGGCCTTTATCTCCTTGAATTTTCCTTTTATGTCTATGAACTTCTCAGATGAAGATATGAAAGATGAAACTTCGACACTCTGTTTTCTTTCAAGCTCTTGCCTTTGTGAGCTGGAAGGTGTCCCACCTATTGGGAATGTATGTAGACTGTCTCCACCTTCTTTCCTCAAGCTTCTTGTTGTGTCCTTAAAAAGTTCTTCCTCTGAATATGGATTTAGCCTGTGCCTCTTAGCACTAGGCTGGTCTGAAGGACCACTGACAGGGATAGCTACTACCCTATCTCTTTTCAAGCTCTTTTCCTCATTCAGAGGAGTTTGCAAAATGGGGGGGTTCCCCATGTTGACCTGAGTTGGATGAGGTTGTGGTGGAGCTTGTTCTTCAGAGATTTCAAGATGCTCTGACATCTCTGGTTGTTCTGATGCTGGAGTACTCATTCCCTGATCTTGTTCCTGTGGTGGTTCCACTGGGGGTGCACTAGTTTCCTGTGTGTTCCTTTGAGAAGTCTCTGTTGTAGAGGCACTAGGCTCTGGTGTTGGCTTTAGAGTAGATTCAACTGGAACCTATTCATAAGAGTCTAGGTCAAGTCTCTTTTCTAAGTCTTTCATCACATTTTCTACATCAACCTGATCACTATCCATTTCAACTAGAGTTCTTTCCCTCCATTCATCCATATTTGCATACTGCTCTATTTCAGGGATTTTGTGAAGGATATATGGTGACAACTTATGTTTCATTCTCCTATCACAAATGAAAACTTGTGGATCATATCTCCAAGCAAAGCTTTTCTTTAATCTCACTTTTTCTAGGATTTCTTCTGCTCTTTTGCCTGCTTCTCTATTGTTGCAGACAAATGGGCCTAAGTGATATTTAATTCTCAATTGTGCTTTCTTCTTGGCCTTGGTGAAATGAGTCTGATTAGAGTTTAACATTTGCCTA
This sequence comes from Pinus taeda, assembly GCA_000404065.3. NCBI lineage: Eukaryota > Viridiplantae > Streptophyta > Pinopsida > Pinales > Pinaceae > Pinus > Pinus taeda. The sequence goes on along the minus strand of APFE031086079.1, from coordinate 8,123 downwards.
TAATATTCTAAGGCAAATAATCTCATAGGAACATACTTTGGTAGTTTGAATAGAGGATGTTCACAACCATAAATTCTGATCTCTGTGTGATTCTGATACAAGTACCAGTCACCTATCTTGTACTACTTAGATAGCTGAAGGATTCTCTTTATTTCATCACTAATCCTAGGAGGGGGACTTCCTGTCAGCATGGTGGTCACTGGGTGGACAAACTAGTCAATGAATTCATTGTATGAATAGGGACAAGCATGTGAATAGTGGAAGATGAAAGTCCAAAAAATGACTGATCTGGGATTACCCTTTGTATCAAGTTTATTTATAGAGAATGGGAACTTTTCAAACTAATAGTAAAGGAAAAGGTGATATATGTGTTGGCCCTTAGTTTTGGTCTATTTTTGCTTAGGGAAACCTACTTAATCCTTATATTTTCCATCCAGTTTCCATCACATCCATCTCATTTTGATGTATTTTATGCATATTCAGGTGTTTAATTTTAATTTTGCAATTTCTAGAAGTTTTTATGAAAATTGAGTTTCAAGTGCAATTTTGGACTGAACCATAAATTCCTGTAATAGCTATGTGGATGACATGTTTGCAGGACACTTGGGCTCGAGTTTGATGCATGGATGGATAGATTGGGAACTAAAACTAAGCTAACTCCACTTGGTTTGGCCAGAACCAGCTTTATTAGGCCCGGTCAAGGATGGTCAAACATGACTAGTCACCAGAAAATCCCTAGGAAATAGGGCAGTTTTGAGATTTTATGGGATTGACCATATTTCTTGGGATGAATTGGATGAGTTCGAATTAGATAGTTGGATATGAGTAGATATGAGTGTTAGAGATAATATAGATCAGTTTGTTTCATTAAACCTCTAATTAAAGCCAAGACTTTAATGGAGTTTGGTAATGGAATTTGTATGTAACTTTTGTATAATTTGACTTGGGAGCTAATTTGAAGAACTTGTTTCATTCCAATTTGTTGTTCATGCTTCGTTGATTTACTGAAGTTGCTGTAGCTGAGATTTCTTCAAGTGTGAAAAGCAAGGGTGGAGGGCCCCCACTCCAAGCTAAGTACACTTCTTTGTTAGACTAGTTTAATTTTCCATAATTTGGTTATTTGAGAACTTGTTTATGTGCTTTGCTTCATATTGGTTTATGGTTGATGTGTGATGATGTATTTTATTGAATCTAAGTTTGTTCATCACTTTAGTAAGATGGAATACCAAGGTGTTCAAGTTGAACACTCCTTCTGTTAATTTGGTGGATTGAAACTAGGTTTTTCCTTGATTACACGCAAGTAGTTTCTCTTATGAATTTTCAATCTTCAATTGATAGCATTATGGTGAATAAATTATGATGGGAAATACCAAAGGTCTCTTAATTTAAGAGCCTCCCTTCATTGATTATTTGTCCATCTTAAGCTATTGAGAGTTCATGGTTTCTAATTTCTATTCATCAAGTAATAATTGAGGAAGAATTGGACCTCTTAAGTTAAGAGCCATTTCAGCTTTCCTTCATTGCAAGGTGAATTGAAATTATTAGTGTAGGCTATATTTGTAATATGCACTTCTTTAGTTTTCAAATTTTATCTTCTAAAATTGATTATACCTGATGTCCATATACAGTGGATTTGCCTCCAAGTTTTACAAACCCGGATTGATAATTAAATACTTGTGTTAATTTAGTCAATAAATTAGCCCAACATTTTGGCGTCGTTGCCGAGGAGGTAATTATCAGCATAGTCAAATAGAAGATAAACAAAAACACTAAAAAAATTTAACTAGTATACATTTCTCTTAGTTATGTTTCTTTATGCCTAGAAATAGAGATCCTAAAATTAGGTTCCTAAAACAAAACCCCCCCAACAAAAAATAAAATAAAAAAAAAAAAAAAAAAAATCCATTTTCAACAACAAGATATAAAAGATGATGTTTAAGAATAGGCTACAACCCTACTCCATTCCTCAACATTCTTTCTCATCAAATATTTATGATCAAATAAATTTTCATGTCCAAACAGTCATTAAAATATATTTTTCGAATTTGGTTATGAGTCTACTTATGATCTTGTTACGAAAATGGATGCACTGGAAATTCTCTTATACTTAAGAGAATGAATTATTTTTATAAAATAGAATAGGATAGAATAGAATAAATAAACAAGTCAAATGAGTTCGCAATAAGACTTTCATAATAAATTTGTTTCAAACAATTTCTTCAAATCATTGTTCAATATTCATTTGAAAGGACTACATGGAAAAATGCAGTAAGAATAAGCCTATTTTGGGTAACCATATAGGATCATTTTGAAATCATGGTTTATTTTAAATATCTCTTGAAATCTAGTTTTGAAATCCATTTTGAAGTTTTCAATTTATATCACAAGTAAAAATGTGATCAAAATCAAAACTAGGTCTCAAGTGAAATGTTGAGGACAGAGTTAGTACAACCTATATTTGAAGTTTCTAATGGTAACATTTTTATCTGAAATTCATAGGGAAGATAGCCCTTGGAATCTAGTTTCCAAATCAAGTTGAATCACTTCAATCAGGTATCATATGAAAAAGTTATTCTTGAAATACTAACTGCTTGTCGGAAAATCTGCATGGTGACAATTCTAGGTCTTGACTGTTCATTGGCATATTTGACATACAAAATCATCATATTTTCAAAACCTGTTTATATGGGAGATATATATTCAAGTCTAGTTTAAGACACAATTTGAATCATCCCATTTGGAGGAGAAATGAAAACGTTATGCCACATTTAGTGACTGCATGTCTTCAAAACAGTATAGTAAAACTCTGCCTCCTAGGTCTATTCATCCCAATTTTGTGATATAAAGCCTAAGAATTTCTAAAACCTATTTATACTGGAAATAAAAAAATGAATCTGCTTTAATCTCCAAGTGGAATTACATTTATCTGATCTTTATCGAATAAGTTATGCTTCAAATAGCGACTGTTGGTCTAGTTAAAATTAACAAGCAGCTCTATCAAACATGGCACTTCTTATAATTTACCATATCATTTTAAATAATTTTGAAAACCTGTTTATACTGGAGGTAGCCATATGAATTCACTTCAACTTGGCTTTGGAATCACTCTAATAGGATATCAAACGAATGTTTTTTAAACAAAATACCACTAGGAGGTCTAGGTTGGCCACCATTCCTCAAGGGGTAAACAAATGCATTATGTTTGTTTATCATATTTGACTTGTTTTCTAAGCAATGCTTGTAATGATTTACATGTTTATAAGAAGAGATATTGTACACCTCTCTTCCTCCATCGTCTAATGTTGTATTGCAGGCAAGTGTTATGTTTTTGTAGGTCATAGGAAGAATGGAGTGAACTCCATGAATGAAGAATTTTCAAAGTCCAATTCATATTCCAGAATATGAATACAAATGTTCAAGTCAAAGAAAAGTGAAAATTCACCTGATGTTGAGTTCATTCAATGAAACTTAAACTCTTGAAGCTTGCTCTTAGATGTTGACCAACAACACCAACAAGCCCTACAACATGATTGAGATCAAGGCAAAAAGACATGAAGATAATCATCGGAAGAAGCAGTCAAGTTTAGTACCATGTCAAGTCACATCAATCTTCAAAGAATCCTTTCATATTGAATTCATATGGTCATGATTTTTTCATCATCCTTTGTTCATGACATACTGTATGTTAAGCTCCACGACCATGTATGTTGAAGTCTAGACTTATTATCCATCCACTTACTACTACATCATGACTTCAATATAACCTATTTTCATAAGCTTTCATACTTCCCTACTCCATTACACCCACCTTCATTCAGAAAAGAAAACAAAATAGAAAAAGATCAAAAATAATAAAGGAGTTTGGTTGTGAAAATCCACGAAAGTGGCACAATACAAACTCGAATTCATATAGGAAAACCAACTAGCTTGGCCAATATGAATTCTCTAATTTGTTTTACCATTTCTTCAGTTTGAGTTTGCAGGAATCATCCTCCAGAATAAGCAAGACTTGAGGACAAGTCTTCCCATCAGCAAGGGGGAAGGTTCGCAAAAAGAAACTTAGTTGTGCAGCTGAATTGACAACGGAACTTGTATTGTTGGCAGATGGGACCTGAAATATTTTTGAAATCAATTACAGAGGGACCTGAAATGTTAGCAAAAACATTTATATATTGCATCAAAATGTACATGACAGAGGGGACCTGAGTTATCATGAATCAATTGCAGAGGGACCTGAAACGACATCAACAATCAATGGACCAGAATCAATGAAGGATGCTAGAACAAAAAGCATAAATAAACTCTATCTATCTACGATATTTGATCAAGACAACTTCATCCAGTATTGTTAAAGAATATCAGCATTCATCCAATACTACAGGGAAGTACAAGAATAGTAAGTACAAAATTTTTCTCTTGCAAATTTACATTTTTGTAGAAATTTTTAGACTTTGTTAAATTTGAGTTAATACCTGAATGCATATTTTATATTCATCACATTTTCTTCATTCTATACCCATTAGCCTATGTCCATCCTACTACATTTACCCTATACCTAATCCAATGTACATATGTACATCTTATATTCATTCCATAACCCTAACATTTCATAACCCTAAATATCATTCTCTATTTACCTATATTTATTTTCTACATTCCATATTCATTTCATAACCCTAACCCTAAGTATTTTTTTGTAAAGCAAAAGGGATCAAAATGAGGATTTAAAAAAAGTTGAACCTGCACAAACAAACCAAGCAATTAGCATCATGGAAGTAATTTTAAACATGACCTAAATGGTCATTTTAAAATTAAAACAATATTAAAACAATATAGGAGATATAAGAGATGTGCATATTGTAAAGAATACAAATCAACACAATTAAACCTTATCATGGCACATAAAGATATGGCATAAGGTTTGTTTAGATGCAATAAGGGGAAGTCATCATAGAAAATGAGAAACAATATAATGGCAATACATGTGCGCACAATTTTAGATTATGAGTAATATGGGAAACATTTCTAATACATGCGCAAAGGCAAAAGTTCATAAGGAAATATATGTGAAAAATATATATGAGGCAATATTTCATAAGGAAATATATGTGCGCTGAAACATTTGCATACAACAACGGAAATGTATGAAATATAACATTCTTTTGCACATAACAAAAGTGGCGAACACGGAAATGATATTAGGTGGAAGGATATAATATGACTTCATAGTATGGCGCATAAAAAACAATACTATTGGCAATGTGATAATACGATGGTGTAAGATTGTTATGGTAATGCATTGAAATACGATGGATACAGTCACGGCATATCAATGAAACGATAAGGTGAGACTGGTCAAAAGAACAGACAATTAGCCAATAAGATTTGAAAACAGTCAAGCAATTGAGAACAAATCCTCTGCGCCTCTCAGAACTATTTTGCCAGTTGCTAAATGCATTTTTTTTGACAGAATAGAAGGATGGCTTCAAAGATGAATTCAAACAGCCCAATGGAAACTATACACAACATACCAGTCAAAAGGACAACAACCAAATAACAAAACAGTCAAATATGCATTTGAAGCTCAGAGAATTAAGCAGTTCTGAAACCCCATGAGTTGTATAACAACGTTGGAGCTGTAGTAAGACATTCATGGCCATGAAAAGTATTATTCTATGCTGTAGCTCTACGTAATTCTCTACAACTCACAACAGCTCTACATTTTTCTATTGTGCAGCCACTTGCGTTCATACAGCACAATGAAAATATTTAACAATGAAAATATTTAAACACGGTTCCAATTATCAGTTTGATGGTTATGCACGGCGTACCAGACAACAATAAATGGTAAAAACGTTTTGGAAAAAACCTTGTGGGAAGTAAAACGTTTTAATAAAAGCCACAGCTACAGTCAACAAGTAAAAACGTTTTGACATAAACCCTGTGCGTTACTCAAAATAGCTCTGCCATTTTGCAGCTCAAAATCATGAATTTGTTGCCATCACAGCCGTTGAGGAGCTCAGGAAAGACGATAGATGCGAGAAGCAAAACATTTTGACAGAGGATTTAAGGATAAAAATAGCTGAGACCGTGTAGGTAAATTAATGGAGATAATACCAAGCCGTAATTTATGCAAAGAATCCCAGATTTTATGTTCCAGATTTCGTATGCATAAAATCCTCTGCCACTTGTAGATTTTGAGATACACTACCACATGCTGCCTTCTTGTTTTGAAATGCCGAGAGAAGATTTTAAATTGAAATTTTCTTTCTTACACAATAAGCCAACAAATTCCAGAAAATCCGTAGAATGTGGAGGAATGCAGGTTAATTGAGCCAAGTTGCAGAGGAATCGCGGCCAATGATTTTGCTTGCATGCATGAGGAATGAGTTGTTAGCTGTGATTCCGGTTCTCCATGCAATAAAATGTTTATTACGGTTTGATTGCATGCTGGAAGTAATGAACAAAAAGTTTGAGTGCAGTTTTGAAAACATGGAGTTCGCTGAGCCTAAAAGCTACACCTGTACATGTGGACAAACGGTATGATGAAAAAACCGAGTTTCAGTTCGATGCATGAAAATATTGGTTAATAAAAACAACGTTTTTTGACTATATTGCGTGGGTTGTGTATTGCAAAGGAGTTTTAAAAAAAATGTTGTTACAAGGGTTATATTGCAGGCACTATAATGTGCATTTTTTCATAACAGATATTGTAGATTGTCGAAACAGAGGTGTTTTTACGTGCTGTTAACAAGATTGTATTGCGTGAATAGATGAATTCTTAAGTGTTGTCACAGGGGACTGTATGGTGTTGTATACTGTAAAAACAGAGGTGTTGTGCTGTTGTAAAGAGCTGAATCACTTGTTTTCTTTATAAAACCAAGTTGTTTTTAGAGCTGTTACAACCAGGGCGGAGTTGAAAACCATTTTTGTTCTCCTTTCATATAATCCTGAGATTAGGTTTGCATAAAGATTTACAGATAATAAATTTTTCCTTCTTTCTTTTTACACACAGTGGGAAAAATGCGTTTCATCCATGTATGGTTTGGGCAAATCCGTTTCATCTATGTGCACAGTGAAAAAAATTCGAACCAGAGAGGGGATTTTTTATGAATTATGAGTTAAGAAGCAATGAAAACATGTTCAAAATGTTTTTAAGATCTTTGTATACAAAGAGAATTTTTTTTTTGTCGTTTTTATCAGAGCAATAGACTCCTTTTTACAGTAGAAGACAAAATACATAAATTTAAGGCAAAGAAAAATTGATTTCATTGCTAGAGACGAATTGTTGGTAAACAAAAAAAATCAATTTCTTCTAAGATTTTGATTTCTCAAGAAGCGGAAAACATGTGTAGTCAAAGATAGAAGGAAACGAGTCAACTGCTAGTGGAGGTAACAGATAAGGAATCAGGGACCATATCTTCAAAAAAATTCGAAATTGCTAAGAAGCCATTATTTTTCGTTGTTTTTCTGAAGCAAACTAGAATGAAATTTGAAAAACGAAAACTTGGGTTTTCTTCAGAACGAGTCTAATTAGGCTCCAAATGGGCACTTTTCTCAAATTCATTTATGTTTGGGATATTTTTATGGTTCTTTCAACCCCTATTTTGTAGATTGCATGGGTAAACGAGTGGCTAAATTGAAAGTGAATGCCTAGACATAAAAAAATTTGCTTCTTTTAATGAGATGTAAGGGCAACTGGATATTGGATCCTTTTGAGTAAAATTGTTGATTTGAGAGGGACATGAATCCTGTGTCGAAATGTATTGCAAAATTCAAGTTTTATTTGTCGTCTGAAGCTGCTCATCCAGAATGATATATTGGTAAAGAAAGTCATCCACAAGAAAAGAGAAGAAGTACATGAAAGCATAGATATCCTTTTACAGGTAGCTCAAGAGAAAGCTTCATCTTCAAAGGACAAGAGCCACAGGTACATCAGCAGATCAGTCAGCATAGAGAAGTAAAAGGTCAAAAGGCAGAAGCAAACATGAGGACATGCTTGAAGATCAGCAAGGGGGAGATGTTGGCCCTCAATTTTGGTCTATTTTTGCTTAGGGAAACCTACTTAATCCTTATATTTTCCATCCATTTTCCATCACATCCATCTCATTTTGATGTATTTT
>APFE031086064.1:0-23430 GCA_000404065.3 Pinus taeda | reverse complement strand
ATTTGAATCATCGAAGAATTGTTCATTTATGTAATGTAAAGGAGGTTTCCCCCTCGAAGAGGCTGAATTCTAAGGCATTGATCTATCTTTTCTATCTTTCTTGAGCTGGTTTCATAACAGAGATCTTGTTGTGGAGGTGGCCATTGAGCAAGCTTGCACATTTCACTCCAAGGTTTTCACTAGTATTACAAATTGGGTCACCAATTCTAGTCACAGATAAGGATGGTAGAGCCAATATCTATTGACTAGTGACCTATTTTAACTGAAAATCACCAAATTCATTATTGATAGGCAAGCTACTAAGGAAAAAATACTTCATATGCTAGAAAAGATGACCCTGAACCAAAAGTAGATCGGACTACAGATCAAGCACATAAAGAAACAATAATCACCAAACCTTAGACATAGTGGAAAACACATAAAGCATCCCAATCCCATTGATGTGGATGATTCAAGATCCCCTTAGCTCTACACTTCAATATTTTTTAGTTTGAAACCATTTTGCTAACTAGCTTTGGTGGTAAGTCTTTCTTTGAGAGCTATTTATATAAATTCCTAAACTAGTTTTTTTTCAAAATATTTGCTACTATTTAATTTCATTTCCTTATTTTGTGAGTGGTTTGGTTTTCCTTAATAGGTGACCTACCACGAAGAGGAAGATTTGAACCTTAGCTAGAAGATTTGAACCGTTAATCATTTTTAATGATAAATGTAATTTTATTTTCCCCGTTAAAGTTTGATATAACATCTTACAACCACCTTGATGGTAACATGGATAAAGCCCATATTAAAAAACAATTACAATAAGTTCATCAATATTCTTACAGCTAGACATATATATATATATAGCTACAGCATTAAAATAGCAACACCAAGCAAAACCATTTTTAGGAAATAACGGAATATACATATTTTTTTTTTATTGAAGATAGCCGTTGAAATACCTTCAAATATCCGTGAAGAGGAGGACACGGTAGCATTCTCACAATTCAAAATTCCGTTTGGCTAATAATTCCCACAACAAACTGTCTTTAAAGAGAGAGCCGTGACAATATAAATGGCCGTGTTAATGTGAGAAGTGATGTAAAGATCCAGACCTACGAACGAAGAAGTGAAAGACGTGAACAGATTCAGTTTCATCCACCTGCACAGCAACTCTAATAAAAGGTTTCATTATACTTTGTTAGCATATCTGTATTATTCACTTATATCATTAACTTTTACTTAATGTGTAATCTAATTGTTGTAGGCAAAATGGAGGCGTGGCACATTGCCGCTATGGTAACCGTGCCTGTGATTGTTATATTATTCGTAGTTTTTATGCTGAGCTATTGTGCTCCCCATTATGGGCGGCGGTGGGGGATAATTCTCAGAATGGCGTTGATGGTACTTCCTCGTCCCCCAGTGATGAAGGAAGGAAAGTATTCGCAAACAAGAAAAGCAGGTCATCTGTATACCAGGCTCCAGGTCATTAGATTTAGCCCTTCTATCGCTAACGATATTGACGATTTCTCCTTGTACTATCAATGCAGAAAATTATTCTTTAAATATTTAGATGCTTTTGACTGCAGATTCCTATTGATCTTGGCCGCGTGATTTTAAGCGCACCGTTCATTCATTAATAAATTCGAGATTTAAATTCTGATTGATCTTTATGGAGCTTCATTTATTAATTTCTTGCATGATATTATATTTATTGCTGCTGTTTCAATGATATTCTATTTGTGCGTTAACTTTTTTTGTTTGCGTTTTATTCCGTGGACGATATGATGTAATTATTGATTTCCTACTCATTTGCATCTTAACTCATATGATATCTGTTATTGCTTCAATTTGTTCTGAATATATGTATTGGTGACGTATTTATTTAATATATAGAAAACTGTGGATGCAAAGAATAGAGTACGTGATCTGCTTGCAGATCTCAAAAAAATAAAAAATAAACAGAGGAAAACCACAGAACAAACTGTAGACACCAAGACTAATCGATAAACAGCAGATCTGAAAATAAATAAAATAAACAGAGAACTACAGGACAGCCTGTAGTCACCAAGATTGGAATACGCAGATTGGAATACGCAGGTCTGCAAAACACTGCCACTATATTATTCAGGAAGAAGAGATGAGCCTGTTTTAAAACAACGCCCTCATTCTCCTTATTACCAAAAGATAAAAACAAAAAAACTGCGAAATTAGATAAAATATATAATTCTCCTTATTACCAAAAGATAAAAACAAAAAAACTGCGAAATTAGATAAAACATATATATTTTAGATGTTTTCTTTTTTCAGATGTTTCCCTTTTTATTCTTGGATGTTTCCAAAACAGTACGCTTTTTCTTGGTTGCCCAATCAGTGAGATGTTGCTGATTTTTCTGTCCTTTCTGGTTGCCCAGTACGTTATATCACAAATCAAAGAAGACTGCAACCAGAACGTTATATCACAAATCAAAGAAGACTTAATTCAAACTCCAGGGTACTTAATTCAAACTCCAGGGTTTCTTGGTTGGTAACCAATCGACAAGTCGATGAATAAATAGCAAGAATCAGGAGAAATCCTCAATTTGCATCTTAATTCATATGATATGTGTTCTTTCCTAAATTTGTTCTGAATATACAGAAATTCTGTATGTGAAAAATACAGTACATCTTAATATACAGAAACAGTGTATGTGAAGATTACAGTACATTTGATCACAAATCAAAGAAGTCATAAATTCAATTTGTATCGTTTCTTGATTTGTAACCAATTGGCAAATCGATCGAGAAGTCGCAAGAACGGGTGACGTATTTATTTAACATACAGAAAACAACGGGTGACGTATTTATTTAACATACAGAAAACTCTGTGCGAAAAGAATGCAGTACATCGTATGCCACAATTCAAACTGCATGGTTTATTGGTCGGTAACCAATTGGCAAATTCTTTGTGTGGTTTTTTTTGTTGGATCTTGTACTGTTGATAATGTCTTTGTTTACTATTAATTTTCTTGGAACAGCACTGGACTGAAGGACTGTACATTTTTTTTTATATAAGTTTTGATATTTTGTGAAGGAGAAGTATGATATGCTCACCCAGACGGTTTGGTCTGCATATTGTAAGGGCTTGGAACATGACAAACAAAACCAATAACCAATTGGCAAATTGATCAATAAGTCGCAAGAATCAGGAAACTTGAAGCATCGTTGTTGGATATGGTTAATAATAGAGTGCATATGAATATATGGATTATGTATAATCATAATTGATAATTTACTAATTGTAAAATACATTACCAATGAAAATTTTAAATTAAAGTGGAAAAGAACAATATTAATATTAAGCGTTACTAAAACTAAACCCGATTAAAAAATTATTTACATTATAAAATTAACTATTACAATACCAAAACCAAATGAAGAAAAGCAAATTCCATTTAGCTTTTACAATCTTGGATTTACCTGTCGATAATGGCGGTGGCAGATTTAGAGTTTCTTCGTTTTAGGGTTAATTATGAATGTCTATGAGGAGCGGTCCGGCTTTGTTATGTGAGGAATTTATTTTTAGGATTTTGGTTGCCTAATATGGGTAAGAGTTGATTTTATATATGCTGTGAAAGATTTATTTATATGCCTATAGAGCTTATATCAACTAAATGTGATTGTGTTACCTAAAAGTATCACATTATTTGTCTGTGCCAGTAAAAATATATTACGTTAATTCTTCACTGTTAGAATGACTTTAAAGTAATAAGGTTTTCCCAATCAAAAGTATATTTCTTCGCTGTTAGGATGAGTTTAAATTAATAATGTTTTCCCGATCAAAAGTAAACGAAATGTATTTTTTCCAAATAAATTACTTTAAAATATAATATTAAAATAATAATTTTTTTTTTTATATTGAAGTAGTGAATGTCAAATTTGTGTGTTATTGTTTAGATGCTTTAATTTAAATTATATCTCTTAAATATAGAATATGTAAAAATATTCCATTCCTTATAAATTGCAATGCCAAATAAATCATTATAAAAAAATATTTATAAGTTTTAATTTTTTACTTAGTATGAATCTCGTAATTTTTTTCCAACAATAAAAATACTAAGAAAAGTGTGGCAAAGTGTCAAGGTCTATAGAAAACTATAATATAGGACATTTCTTTCTTCGTTTGAAGCTTTGTTTTACTGAAAGCTATTTTTGAAGCAATTTCTTATTCAATTGTTCCTTTCCCTAATTCAAATCTTAATTATTTCCCTTACTTATCCTAAAAAACATTGCTTCAAATTTTTACCATTATTATATTATTTGCTAAATTTTAGTGGGACATGACATAGCTCAAGAAAAATTTCCAAAGAAAATTTAGTCTTTGGGTTTTCTTAAAAGTCTTTTTTTATTTATTTTAGTTTCAGAGTGATTACTGATTTTTCCATGATCCTCATTATAACCACCAACCACCAATACTGCTAGAGATTTTCAAAATAATATTCAAATTTTAATTAAGATTTTAAAAGGATTATAATATTAATAGGAAGAATAATAAAAAGAAATTCAATTTAATTATATGAAATGGAAATGAATAAATATTATTTAAAGGTAGATATGAATACCATGTTTAGGCCGATAGGCCTTTCCTTTGAAAGGGACCTTCGTCGTCCCTTTTGTTCTCCCGCTGACATGTGTCGTCGGCTCCCCTTTCATCCTCGTGCTGACATCTGGCGGCGGGTTTTCAGGTTTCGGGTTTTTTGCAGGTCTGTTGGATAAATCTCCACGCGCCTTATCCTAACCCGCCTTATCCTAACCCGATACGATCGGAATAACCCTGCTGTTTTCCCCGCTGTTTGCCTGTTTGCCTGTTTCCCTGTTTTGCATCCTAACCCGATCGAACATCAATACTCTGCTGTTTTCCCCGCTGTTTGGCTGTTTTCCCGGCTGTTTTGCTGTTTTGCCATGGATGAACTTACCCACACCAAGTACCCACAGGTAGAATTAATCTCACACAGTAGCAGAGAACGAGCTGGAAACCCTGAGCCCGCCGCGCAGCTGTTAGGCCGATACTCCTTTGCCTGGATCGTCAATACCGGGAACTGCATCTCCAAAATCGTCCCCAAAGCACAACCAGGCTTCCAAGAGGCAGAGGTAGGAGCATTCCCGAGTCTGTAGAAATTACGTGCAGAGTCTTTTAACGAAATAGTGTATTTCCAAAATGCGTGAGAATGTTTCCCTGTATTAATGTGATTTCGATTCGAATCAATCCCTGTGCAAACCTGTAGCCGTGTGTGAATTCTATCGGTTTGAATGGGGTCGAATTATATGCATTTATGAAACAGTCCAGGTTGCAAACTTCCAAGTCAGGGGATTGCGTGGGATTCGGATCAAACATTTGAACAGACCTGTGGAAAACCAATACACAGAACAAGGGATCTATAGCTCGATTGCAAAGCAAACGCCCTGATTCTCCAACCCTGGTATTCAGCAGTTAAAAAGCTGCCCTTATTGATCATTGGATTATATTTGCTGTTTTTTAATCAGAATTTCCTTTTTATTTTATCATGTTCCCTTCAGCTTGCGCCTGTAATTAGATTTTTAATTTGGGTATTAATAATAATTATGTTACATAAATATCGAGGGTATTTCAGTGTATATCGATTTTCTCATAGCCTATTCAAGTTCCCTTCAGCTTGGTCTATTCTGGCTCCCATCTGGCACAGTTGGCCTACAATTCACCAATGCTCTATTGAGTTAACCAGATAGCCTACATGTTACACCTAGAAAATCATATTAAGTGCCAGTGTGCTTTAATTTGAAGGGACTGATTGCACTGAGATGCTCTGTATTCTTTTGTAGTAATTAATTAACCTGCAAGGCCTGTGTTTGAACATAATCATACTTTGACCAACTTCCTGATTTTTTCTTACATGCAACTGAAGAGTTTCAACCTGTTGTTTTAATGCGGAAGAGATTATCTCTATTTTAGTTTCATCTTCTTCATTTAAAATTCTGATCTAATCCTCATTATCGTTTCTTATATTTGCAACTTGTTGAGCATATTTGCTCTCCATTTCTGCCAATTTATTCTATGATTCATTTTAACAATCATACTATAGCCGTGTGTGAATTCTATCGGTTTGAATGGGGTCGAATTATATGCATTTATGAAACAGTCCAGGTTGCAAACTTCCAAGTCAGGGGATTGTGTGGGATTCGGATCAAACATTTGAACAGACCTGTGGAAAACCAATACACAGAACAAGGGATCTATAGCTCGATTGCAAAGAAAACGCCCTGATTCTCCAACCCTGGTATTCAGTAGTTAAAAAGCTGCCCTTATTGATCATTGGATTATATTTGCTGTTTTTTAATCAGAATTTCCTTTTTATTTTATCATGTTCCCTTCAGCTTGCGCCTGTAATTAGATTTTTAATTTGGGTATTAATAATAATTATGTTACATAAATATCGAGGGTATTTCAGTGTATATCGATTTTCTCATAGCCTATTCAAGTTCCCTTCAGCTTGGTCTATTTTGGCTCCCATCTGGCACAGTTGGCCTACAATTCACCAATGCTCTATTGAGTTAACCAGATAGCCTAGATGTTACACCTAGAAAATCATATTAAGTGCCAGTGTGCTTTAATTTGAAGGGATTGATTGCACTGAGATGCTCTGTATTCTTTTGTAGTAATTAATTAACCTGCAAGGCCTGTGTTTGAACATAATCATACTTTGACCAACTTCCTGATTTTTTCTTACATGCAACTGAAGAGTTTCAACCTGTTGTTTTAATGCGGAAGAGATTATCTCTATTTTAGTTTCATCTTCTTCATTTAAAATTCTGATCTAATCCTCATTATCGTTTCTTATATTTGCAACTTGTTGAGCATATTTGCTCTCCATTTTTGCCAATTTATTCTATGATTCATTTTAACAATTTAACCTTTCTGTATTGAAATCCTCCACTAACTATTGCTGAGATATTGAAAAACCTTGTCTGTGAGTGGCATAATGTGTTTGCCACTATTCTTCATTAAATATTCTACTTTTCTTTAATTTGGCTTGATCTAAGGGATCTTATTGTAGATGAACAATATATTGATAATATCTATATATTTTGTCTAGCTGCATATAAAACTTAATCTGATTCTTTTGTAGTAATTAATTAACCTGCAAGGCCTGTGTTTGAACATAATCATACTTTGACCAACTTCCTGATTTTTTCTTACATGGAACTGAAGAGTTTCAACCTATTGTTTTAATGCGGAAGAGATTATCTCTATTTTAGTTTCATCTTCTTCATTTAAAATTCTGATCTAATCCTCATTATCGTTTCTTATATTTGCAACTTGTTGAGCATATTTGCTCTCCATTTCTGCCAATTTATTCTATGATTCATTTTAACAATTTAACCTTTCTGTATTGAAATCCTCCACTAACTATTGCTGAGATATTGAAAAACCTTGTCTGTGAGTGGCATAATGTGTTTGCCACTATTCTTCATTAAATATTCTACTTTTCTTTAATTTGGCTTGATCTAAGGGATCTTATTGTAGATGAACAATATATTGATAATATCTATATATTTTGTCTAGCTGCATATAAAACTTAATCTGATTCTTTTGTAGTAATTAATTAACCTGCAAGGCCTGTGTTTGAACATAATCATACTTTGACCAACTTCCTGATTTTTTCTTACATGCAACTGAAGAGTTTCAACTTGTTGTTTTAATGCGGAAGAGATTATCTCTATTTTAGTTTCATCTTCTTCATTTAAAATTCTGATCTAATCCTCATTATCGTTTCTTATATTTGCAACTTGTTGAGCATATTTTCTCTCCATTTCTGCCAATTTATTCTATGATTCATTTTAACAATTTAACCTTTCTGTATTGAAATCCTCCACTAACTATTGCTGAGATATTGAAAAACCTTGTCTGTGAGTGGCATAATGTGTTTGCCACTATTCTTCATTAAATATTCTACTTTTCTTTAATTTGGTTTGATCTAAGGGATCTTATTGTTTTTTGAGATTTTAAATCAGTTATTGAATGGGCAATAACGGGCAAATAACAGGGGCTCTTTAAATTCTTTAGTTCTTGAACCATGAAAGCTCTGAATCAAAGCACTGTCAAGCTAAGTTCCATCATCTATCTATTTTGCATATCTATAAGACCAAAACCCAAAACTGTAGCTTCAATGAAAATATTTAGTGTAAGCCACTGGCATTGGTTCTGAGCTCTCTTATAGATTCTATTGTCACTGTGGCTTGGGATCCAACACCTCGGCAGAACTCCTTGCTTTTTGGGGTCTTACACTGTGCAATTTGCCTTGATCTCAGGTATTTCATTTTTTTGGAAACTCCAAATCAGTTATTAAATAGGGAAAGGACAGAAACTCTTTAAATTTTGTAGCTCTTAAACTATAGAAACTCTAAATCAAAACACTGTCAACTGAGTTCCATCATCTATCTTGCATATCTATAAAACCCAAAACAGTGAAACAGATTGCCTCTAGAAAAGAGTTGCAACTCACTTCTTGATCATATTATCTTCCAACAGTTTGAAAATGGCATTCAGACAGGGAAGGCTTTACTCCTTTTTAATGAGTTTCTTACTTTCTGCAAGGCTCTGTGTCATTACCCTGTTTCCAGAAATTATCTTCAGCAAGTTTCACTATGTTATAATGACTTTTTGTCTTGGATTATGATGACTCTTAGTTCCTTTTAGCAGCTTTTTTGATATTGTAACCCAAATCTATGTTTATAGGACTGACTGGTAAAAGATATTCTCTGTTTTCGGAGATTGAAAAATCTCTCTGATATATATACTTTCTCATTTTATAATCTGTGTGGAAAAAGAAGTTGGTTCCAGTAATTGCATCTGCACCTTTAAAGTACCTACCTGTTTCGCTAAATAGGAAATGGAATAATGAAAATACTCAGCGTAGCATAGGTTATAATTGCTTTTTAGGGTTTTCATTGTGTAATTTGGCTTGATCTAAGGGATCTTATTGTTTTTTGAGATTTTAAATCAGTTATTGAATGGGCAATAACGGGAAAATAACAATTATCTTCAGCAAGTTTCACTATGTTATAATGACTTTTTGTCTTGGATTATGATGACTCTTAGTTTCTTTTAGCAGCTTTTTTGATATTGTAACCCAAATCTATGTTTATAGGACTGACTGGTAAAAGACATTCTCTGTTTTCGGAGATTGAAAAATCTCTGTGATATATATACTTTCTCATTTTATAATCTGTGTGGAAAAAGAAGTTGGTTCCAGTAATTGCATCTGTGCCTTTAAAGTACCTACCTGTTTCGCTAAATAGGAAATGGAATAATGAAAATACTTAGCGTAGCATAGGTTCTAATTGCTTTTTAGGGTTTTCATTGTGTAATTTGGCTTGATCTAAGGGATCTTATTGTTTTTTGAGATTTTAAATCAGTTATTGAATGGGCAATAACGGGCAAATAACAGGGGCTCTTTAAATTCTTTAGTTCGTGAACCATGAAAGCTCTGAATCAAAGCACTGTCAAGCTAAGTTCCATCATCTATCTATTTTGCATATCTATAAGACCAAAACCCAAAACTGTAGCTTCAATGAAAATATTTAGTGTAAGCCATTGGCATTGGTTCTGAGCTCTCTTATAGATTCTATTGTCACTGTGGCTTGGGATCCAACACCTCGGCAGAACTCCTTGCTTTTTGGGGTCTTACACTGTGCATGTGAAAATTAGAAAATCTGAAACTGAACCTCAAAAATGTCATCAGACCAGGAATTATCTTGTCAACCAGAACCCTGCCTCTGGAACTAAATTTATTGAGCTTATACTTGATGAAGTCAATTTTTAGAGAATGGTCTCTACAGTTTTTCCCTTTGTAGCCTATTTGATTAGAATTAGCAGTAGAATTGAATGTAATCCATGCTCGAGGAATGCCTGTAGTTGAAGGAAGAGAAACTACAAGTTCATCTCTTACACATGAAGAAAAAAGCATATTTGAAGAATCCATGCACCTCTTTGCAACAAACTCAGCTGTGTTACATAATAAGATAATGCTAAAAAAATTAAACACCCCAGTGGCAGTGTGTTCTGCAGAACAACAAAGGCAGAAGACTCCTACTACAACAGAAGATGAACAACTACCTGCAAAAGTGCTCTTATGCAATCAACAAAAAGTTATGCTCACCAGCAACTTATGGGTACATGCAGGCCTCGTCAATGGCGCACTTGGGAAGGTCATCTCAATATTTTATTCAATTGATTCAAAGCCCCCACAGTTACCATCCTTCGTGGTTGTTGAATTTAAGCAATACAAAGGAACACCATGGGACATTTCACACCCAACATATGTACCAATTTCTCCCATCACAAGAGGTACACGCCGTCAAATACCACTTCAGATGGCATGGGCTTTAACGATCCACAAGTCACAAGGAATGACATTAGACAAAGCAATAGTGGACATCGGCACCAGAGAACGCCAAGGGCTAACGTTCACTGCAATTTCAAGAGTGCGGTCATTGGCAGACATACACATCAATCCAGCATTCCCATTCTCACGCATTGCACAAATGCACAAGAATCCATATCTTCAACGTAGAATACAAGAAGAGTCATTGCTTGCATCAAAGTCTATTCAGAATAATACTCTTTAGCCATTCGTACAACCTGTCTTCCAAAATTAGACACATCGTAAACACCACTCACTCCATTACACTTTCACATACATTTGCTTGCTATTACATTTACTTTCATGTGCTTTTATACTTGTTGGAATCGTTGATTTTATATTATATACTCAACAAAATTGTCAAGCATATCGATTACCACTTACAATGTTTCCTTTTTTTATGGCAACAGGTATGGATACAAATTACCTACGACTGTTGTATGCATGTTGCGAACAAATCCAACAACAAGAACTAACCTTACAAGATATACAGAAAAGGATATTGCCACAGCAATCAATGCCGCTTTACCGTCTGCGCCCAGCAATAGAGTTGTTAAAGAGAATAAGAAAACTACTTAAGCTAACAATTCACATTTACGAAAGAGATGGACACAGGCAAATGCGGCGTCAAATACAAGAACAACTCGCACAATATGGCACCACAATAAACACTAATTGGTGTTGCCGATGCCATGGCCCATCATGCATATATGATTAGCTGCTTACACTCAATTACAACTAAATGTGATAGAATGCTTTTATTGTACATATGTTTAGAAGCCAGCAAATACTCTCATTCTATTAATGTTTACTTAGAAACTACCAAGCACATCTCCATGTGTAAATTTTACACTCGTTATCGATATGGTGTTGAATATGATGAATGAGGATACTTGTTGACAGTGTTATTGCTTTCCTAACTACCAAGCACATCTCCATGTGTAAATTTTACACTCGTTATCGATATGGTGTTGAATATGATGAATGAGGATACTTGTTGACAGTGTTATTGCTTTCCTAATTATTACGTGTTATTGCTTTCCTAAGATATATGCATAACATTCATCAACAAAATCACCACGCAAACCCATGTCAAAAACTATTCTCTTGTAATTGATAGGCCCCAAAACTCCTCATAGATCACTGAAACTGTAACTGAATTTGGCAATCCCAATTTAGTAATCCTATCGGCCTCCCTTTGTACCTTTTGGGACAATTGCTAGTTATAGATGTTGAACATAATTAGATATTCATAAAGGTAAACCTTTAAGATTGAATTTACAAATACTTTTTAAAATAATTGAAATTCCTATAAAAAAAATTCAAGTGTTACCTTCTATATTTATTGTGTTTATTTTGAATGAAATGGTATATGGTTTAGAATCCACTCTTTATAATTAAGAATAAAATACTTCTCATGATTTAAATTATTGTAGTATATATGAGTGATTTGATGTAATTGAATATTTATTGTGTTGATTTTGAATATTGTTTAGAATCGACTTTTTATTATTAAAAATAAAATATTCCTCTTGATTTAAATTATTGTAGTATATGTGAGTGATTTGAACTAATTATATACTAAATAATAGTTTCTTATAGTGGATATAAAGTCATGTAGAAAAGTAGAATTGATAGCTAAGAGCACCTAATAAAAAATGTGACTCTTGTAAATCATTGTTGAATACAAATTTACTCCTTGATTTTTCTTCTTTCCTTATTTCAAACCTTATTTACTAGAAAGTTGGTTTTTAAAGGATATTTATGCAACTGCTCCCATAGAGTTTTCACCATGGAATTTCTTTTATCCTTGGGGAACACCCACTCATAATAGTTTTCAACAATTCCACATTCTCATGTTATATAAAACAAGTGTTCATGATTATACTTTATTTTGTTAGGTGTTCATGATTATAATTTATTTTGTTTTATTTCTACCATTGATGGAAAAAATAGGATAGTTACGAGGTTGGATAATGTAAGTGAGTTGGGTTACTTGATTTAGTGTGCTAGGAGTGAACTGTGTGGTAGGAGTGGGTTCAGTGTTATGGTGGGTGGATAAAGAAGTGGGTTGTATTTTTTGTACAATAGTAATTGTAAGCCAATAATACATGTAATGACTTAACCTTATTAAATTACCAGAATTTATATAGCTCATAATTTTTTTTTACTATAGCTATAAAGTCTCTCCACAATATTCTATTCATAATATGCAGGCAGCTCTAGATTTGTTATAAACTCCAATGTACTAGTGTTATTACAGAAATTTAATTCCAAAGGTTTGGTTTCATGCCTGGTGGTCCACACGGCTTGCAAAGAGACTCTAATCTATATCTTATGCTTCGGCCATCACGTGGCTTGCCATGTTTGCTACGAGTGTTATTAACTCTACCCACTACGTCCTGTATGTGGCCCGGGTAGGCAGTCCTGTCTCATCAGCCCAATTGGAAATCTTGCCTTATCGACAGTCCAAAATATCTCCTGAGATCCAATAGTAGTGACCTTCTCGGGACTTACCTCTTCTCCAGAATGCGATGAGATTGACCTCATTTGCTAGGGAGATCCCTACGAAGGCTGCTCTTGTTTGGCCCTTGCATTAGCAGCTCCAGTGAACTGGGCACACAAAATTGCGTTCAAATTGACAGTATTGTACAGACTCAGGGTTTGACAGTATTTAGGACCTTTAAGGTAAATTGTGTTTTCACAGAGCTATTCTTACTTACCTTCTTAACATACTTAGATGGAGCATTACTCGTTCACAGTTGCTCAATTCATTTTTTCATTTATGTGGGTTTCATGTTGCTCGCAAGATGTTCCAGGTATTGCTATGGCTCTTAGCTATTCTAGAAAAATAGGTGCTCCTTCAATAAGGGTATTGACGTCTCCTGGAAAGGCATATTTGGGTTGGAAGCTTCCTGACATTTGTTTTTATGACTATCTCAGCTATTGAGTGTTTATTTTAATAGTCGAATTAATCATATACCTTATGGCTATGACTCCATGCAAGATGCCTGATGACTGCCTCGAATCTCTCGGCCACATCTAGTGGAAAGGCGCTCCTCCAGCGTTGGCTTTAAGGGTTTCCATGTATGAATTCATTCTGGCCTAGTGCCCTCGCGCTGAAGAATTAAGGTTTAGGGTTTTATGAGACTTTCCACAAGTTCATTGAAGGTTATTCCCTTCTGGGGTTCCCTTCTGCATAAGATTTGTTAATAAGGGTGATGTTCCCCTTATGAACTTGGTGCTTATAGCCACACAGGAATATCTAGACTCCGGCACATTTATTATTTTTGTAATTATATTAGAATTCCCAAGTTGAAGAACTGTATATAATTCTTCTCAGTTATTATGTGGATGACTTGGTGCATAGTTGGGACTATTATGCCCACCTGCATATGACCCTCTTCTCTATTGTGTAATATAATACCTTTTTTGGTAATTCTTTTTAGCTTGCGCAAATATTTATTCGCATTTCAAGGATGTAACTGCATTGAAACTATGTATTTTTAAGTTTAGATGTCACCTCGGCCAACATAGAGTTCTGTTCTTTACATATAAGATTGAGTGTTAGTTACAGAGTCTTTTGATAATCTGCATTTGGGTTTCGGTTTTATTCCTACTATGCATGATTCTGGTCTGTAAATATCGGTGCCAGTTCACTCACGGTCAATGCATTAATGTTTTCCTTTGAACACCAATTTCTTTATAAGTTTGCCTTCTGTTTTTGTAAATTATATAGCTTTATAATCATGAGGGTTTCATCCCTTGGATGGTTCAGTTATGACCCAAAAGGGTTCCACTGTTATGCTTTGGACTCAGCATTCCTTGTGCTCATCCACAACTGATAACCCTGACCACGGGGCAGAGCGACCCATCTTCGCACACCTTGGACTCGTTATCTAATTTAGAACATGGTTATTCTGCTTCAACATTTTTCCTTAGGTTTCTTACAAATGAGGCTTCTATTAACAGTTCTTTAATGTCTTTATGTTACTTGGAAACTAAGAAACTATTATCAGTTCTTTGTTATCTTTAAATTACTTGCAAATGAGGCAACTATTATTAGTTATTTATTTATTTTGCTTCTACATTTGTCCTTAGATTACTTGCAAATGAGACTTTTGTTATCAGATCTATATTTAGTCATGCATATGAGAAAGCTTTTCTGCTTCCATTATTTTATTTAGGAACTAAATGAAGTCCTAGAGTCCTTATATTATCATACAGTTCTGATATTTAAAAGTTCATTAGCCCAGGTGGCCTATTTCATTTTTTCCTCCCTATGATCTTAACTTTCATTTCCGTAGTGCATGGAATTGGTAATAGAACTATATTCTTCTTTGCAACAGAATCACTCTACCACTATTCTATAGACTGTCGAAATGAAGTTGTTCAACAAAATCGAATTCAACTTTCCATTTTGAATAGATTTATCTAAAAAGAGACTTTAAACTAATTTATTTATTGAGAATAACCCTCCTTGATAGTTACTTCTACTTGTATCTTTCGGAAATAATAACTTTGTATATAAGGAAAGTATCTGAACTTGCTATATTTATTTTGGTTATAACTCTAGGAACCTGTTGCTCGGAGAAGAATAACGCTTCTAATTCACTTTAGATATTAGCACAGTCTTTGGTTGGTACCTTATACATATGTTGCTTCCAAGTAAGTAACTCTAGAGGAAGAGGTCACCTCTAATTCTGTAGCTAGTCAAACCACCTGACTATGAGATTGTCTTTCGAGATAAGATCTCTCCCCTATCTTGCTCAAAGACGTAGAGTCTTTTGCAGGTTGCTCGCACTCTGCACCCTTGCTATCTGATCATCACTAGACATAGCAAGTTTCTTTTTCCTTCCTTCCATGGCATGTCTCTACAGCACAGTTTTTCCTCCCCTCCCTTCCTTTTCCTGGAAGCCATCCAAGGTTAGGGCAAGTAGTTAGGGTTCTAGCAATTGTTTCTTTTAACTTCCCTCCTCAGAAGTTACATGATCTCCTCGTCACTAGGAAATCATTTCTCATTTTCATTCAATAAAATAAAAATATTAATTAATTCAATAGATAATAACCATCATCCTTCAGTTTTTTTCACTATGGTAAATAAAATATTTACAACATTCTCGGGATATTACATCCCCCCCTCCTTAAATTGGACATCGTCTCAATGTCTTTCAGCCTTGAATAGCCCTGTGTAAACCTTTTTCATGAACTCTTCATCTTCCCAACTGGTCTCATTAGGCCCAAAGTGCTGCCACTACACTCTAACTTGGATAATAGCTCGTTTTCGCAACATTACTTCTCTCTGGTTTAGGATGTTCAGCGGCTCGACCAAGATTTATCCTTCCGGTTCGACGTGAAACACCTAACATCCTAAATTAGTTAAAAAAAAAAAATAGAATGATCTACCAGAGATAATTCTTATCTCTTTATCCTACCATCTGATTACATGCTTAGGATCATAAACATATTTTTTAACACAGAAACATGGAAGACATTGTGGACTCATATGTGACTTGGCAGAGCGAGTTGGTAAGCCACCAACCCAATTCTTTCTAAGCCCTGAAAAGGTCCACAAAGTTGAGGTGCCAACTTAGCGCACCCACTTCATTGTAATGTGCTCTTTTTCTCTTGAATTCTCACATACACATGATCATCGACTTGATACTCCTTAAACTTCCTTTTTCGGTCAACAAATTTATTTTGCCTATCCTGAGCTACCTTTAAATTTGATCGTACATTCTTAACCATTTCCTCCATTTCCTTAAGAATTTCGAGACCTAACATCAATCTGTCTTCTAGTCCACCCCAGCTTTAGAGCGTGAGAGACACTTCCGCCCCTACAATACTTCAAGTGGGCTCATTTGCAATGATATATGATAGCCATTATTGTACGCGAACTCGACCAAGTGCAGATAATCCTCCCACTTGGTTGGTTGCTGCATTACATATGCCCTTAACATGTCTTCCACCACCTAGTTCACCATGCTATTTGTCCTTCAGTCTGAGGGCGATAAGCTGTATTGAAATTCAGCTGAGTCCCTAATTCTTCAAACAATGTTTTCCAAAAGACCGATGTATATTTTACATCACAGCTTGAAATTATTGTTTCTGGTAACCCATGCAGCCTAAATATATTCTGCATAAAAACATGGGCAATCTGCACAGCTCTATAAGTAGATTGCACAGCTATAAAATGTGTTGATTTACTTAATTTGTCCACCACCAGCATGATGGAGTCATTATTTTTCTTTGTCTTAGGCAAACCTGTTATGAAGTCCATAGAAATGGTTTCCCACTTCCATTCCGGAATGGGTAAAGGTTGTAATAACCCCATAGGGTGTTGGTGTTCTACTTTAATTTGTTGGCACTCCAAACAACGTGCCAAGTATTCAGCCACATATTTCTTCATACCCAGCCAATAATATTCTTTTCGGAGCACAACGATCATTTTCTCATACCTCGGGTGTCCAGCATAATGAATTTTATGAAATTCATCCAAAATCAGGTTTTTAATGTTGTTTTGATTGGGCACATACAACCTTTTTCTTATAATACAATGTTCTAGCAACATCCATAGCATAACCTTGCTGATTTTCCTTGCTGGTTGAGTGTTGCACTTGCTGTTTTATTTGTTGATATGCAATATCTTGTTCTGTTGCCTTCTTAATCATTTCTTCGAAGGTGCTTTTCCCTTTACTACAAGAAATCTCATAAAGACATTGTAATTTTTGACTTAAAGCGTCTGCCACCCGGTTTTCTTTCCCTTTCAAATGTTTGATCTCGAAATCAAAGCCACTTAGGAAGTCCACCCACCGTGCTTGCCTAGCGTTTAAGGTGGGCTAGCTAATAATTGGTCAGACTATGGTGATCTGTCAATAATAAAAAAATTCTTCCCATAAGATAATGTCGCCACATTTTTAAAGCGCGAATGACGGTTGCCAACTCCAGATCATAAGCAAAATATTTATGCTCATGTTCTTTCAATTTCCTTGACTCGTAAGCAATTACCTTCCCTTCTTGCATTAACATGCCTCCTACCCCTTCCTTACTTGCGTCCGTGCACACCAAGTAATCTTTACTAGGATCGGCTATGGTTAGAATGGGTGCGGTGGTAAGTAGATGCTTAAGTTGCTCAAAACTCTTTTGGCAGGTTGGGGTCCACCTAAAAGTTCTTCCCTTTTTCTGTAGGAAGTGATAGGATAAGCTACTCTCTTGAATCCTTCTACAAACTGTATGTAATAATTTTCTAATCCCATGAAGCATCTGATGTTTGCCACATCCTTTGGTATTGGCTGTTCCATTATGGTCCTTATCTTTTCGGGATCTACTGTGATCCCTTCTTTAATGATTATATGTCTCAAATATTGTATTTGTTCCTTCAAGAAATCACACTTGCTGAACTTAGCCTATAACTGGTGTTCTTGGAGGGTTTGCAGTACCAATTTGAGGTGCTTCTTATGCTCCTCCATAGTTCAGGAATATATCAGTATATAATCAATAAAAATCAACACAAACTTATCCAAATACTAATGAAATATGATATTCATTAAACACATAAAGGTTGCGGGGGCATTGGTTAACCCAAAGGGTAACACCACAAACTCATAATGGCTATATCGTGTTCTAAAAGTAGTTTTAGCTATTTCTTCTTCTTTAGTTTTGATTTGTGATACCCTAATAGCAAATCAATCTTGGATAATACCGTTGCTCCTTTTACTTGATCAAAAATTTCATCAATACGGGGTAGAGGATACTTATTTTCTATTGTCAGTTTATTCAATTGACAATAATCCATACACATATGAAAGATTCTATCCTTTTTCTTAACGAGCAACACTGGGGCTCTCTAGGGGGACACACTGGGGTGAATGTAGTTTTTATCTAATAACTCTTGTAATTGCATTTTTAACAGGATACCGGGACTGCCCTTACCACCAGTTCGATACCAAAGTCTATGTCTCTCTTGGGTGGCAGTCCGAGAATCTCTTCGAAAAACACATCAACAAATTCTTGTATCACAGGAATGTTTTCCAATGTGGCTGTTTTATTTTTTGAGTTAGCATAACCCACTTGGATGGCATAAATCTGATATCCTTTCCTAATGCATTTTGCTAACTGAGAGGCGGTTATTGGATGAATCTGCACTAGCCACTTAATTCCTTGCATCTCTTGCCTTGCTCCAAGCTCATCTTTGTAACAGATAGTCTTTTCTCTATAGTTAATTATGGACCAATGTTTTTCTAACTACTCCATACCAATTAGTACATCATATGAACCAAGGGGAGCACGTTTAAATCTACCATCACTGGTTGTCCTGCTATCCTTAAAGGGTACTTATTGACCTTAGCAAGCACTCGTCTCTTTGCCCCTGTGGCCAACTGTACTGGCCAAGGATCCTTAAATTTAACAGGTTGCAATATACAATGCTCCACAACCTTAGGACTAATATAACTTAATGTAGCTCCAGGATCAATTAAAACAGTTAAAGCAAGGTCTGAGATCTTACCTTCAAATTCCACCATGGTCAGTTGGTACTCTGCCTGACAATCTTCCAAGGCAGCATTAATCCTTGGTAAACTACGTCCTACATCACAGAATGTACATGCTTCATGGATCTGGGAAACATATTCAGTTCCCTTTCATTGAGGACAGTTTTTAACATAATGAGGCCCACTGCAGCCCCAACGTTGCACTTGAGGCCTTGTTTTCCCTCCATTGTCTATCTTTCTAGGTTGATTGCTAATTTTGGACTCATTGGTTGGCTTTGATCTGAGTGGATTGTTCTGTAAATTTTTGTTGTTTTGCCCTTTGGCAAATCCCTTGTTACCACCACCCTGATTCCCTTTATTATTTCCAGCCAACTTGTTGCTTCTCTTATCAATCCATCTTTTACACGAGATTTATCCCTTCTATTTACTTTGCTGGTAACAAATCCTGGCTTTACACATTACCACATCCATCGTCTTTGGATTGTCAAACTCAATTCTTTCCCTCATTTTCAAGGGTAAACTACTGACGAACCTCTGTACTTTAGCCTTTTCCTCTCAAATATAAGACACATAATGGAGCAATGAAGTAAAACAAGTGATAAATTCATCCATGGTTTGTTGTCCCAGCTGTAGGTCATGGAATTCTCTTTCTTTTTCGTCATAAAAATGTTCGGTGAGGTATCTTTCCTTAAAGTATTTTTAAAATTTTTCCCAAGTTATATTATGTTCGCTTACTTCTCTTACAATCTTAACTTCTTCCCACCACAGGGTGGTTTTTCCCTGTAATTGGAAAATGGCCAACTGTGCCTTGAGGTTGTGGTCATACTCATATAACTGGAAGTATTTATTAATATTAATCAACAATGCCTCAGCTACTTCCTCCAATTCTCCATCAAAGTGTGGCGGTTTGATCTTACGAAACTCCCCTTGCAACTCTATCCATTGCCTTTTTGATGTCTATTGCTCAGAATCATTATCAGACCATTCTTCTCATTCTTCCTCCTTTCCTTCTGACTCTTCAGGTTCCGTGTGGTGATTTTTCTCCTCATACACCCTTTGCTGCTCAATGTTGGGATTTAGCAGTTGCTGATTTTGCTTGTCAGATAGGCTCTTTGTAATCCTTTCTCGTTCTATGATTAACCTTGTGTTATCCTCCTGCAATCGAGCCATTTCATTTTTCAACTCCTATACTATCTCTAATATTGCAAGATTCGTATTGTGAGCCTCCTCTCCAAGCTGTACCCATAATTCTGGGTTATTTTCAAGGCTTGTTGTAGGTCCCTGATCCACCACAAACCTATGTGAAACACTGTCTGCTCTTCTCATATTGGTTGTCTTCTGTTTTCCTATACTTAACATAAGAAAAGTAACAGAAGGAGGGTTAACACATTAACTATTTTTTTTTTTAAATACACAATACAAATGGGAATAAAATGAATACACTTTATCTATTTTTTTTTTTTTTTTTTTCCAGAGGCCACAATTTTTGAAACTTGGCTCTAATAGCACTTGTAATGACTCTACCTTATTAAATTACCAGAATTTACATAGCTCATATTTTTTTTTTACTATAGCTATAAAGTCTCTCCACAATATTGTATTCATAATATACACGCAACTCTAGATTTGTTATAAACTCCAATGTACTAGCATTATTATAGGCATTTAATTCCAAAGGTTGTTTTCATGCTTGGTGGTCCATGCGGCTTGCAAATAGACTCTAATCTATATCTTATGCTTCAGCCATTGCGTGGCTTGCCCTGTCTACTGCGAGTGTTATTAACTCTGCCCGCTCTATCCTGTACGTGGTTTGGGCAGGCGGTCCGGTCTCTTCAGCCCACTTGGAAGCCCCGCCCTCATTGAAGGTGCAAAATACTCCCGCGATCCAATGGTAGCAGGCTTCACAGGACTTACTTCTTCTCTCGAATGCAACGAGATTGTCCTCATTTGCTGGGTAGCTCCCTACGGAGCCTGCTTTGGTTTGGCCCTTGCATTAGCAGCTCGAGTGAACTGGGCACAAAGAATTTCATTCAAATTGCCGGTATTGTATAGAATCAGGGTTTGACAGCGTTCAGGATCTTTCAGGTAAATTGTGTTTTCACAGAGCTATTCTTACTTACCTTCTTAACATACTTAGCTGGAATGCTACTCGTTCACAGCTGCTCAATTCATGTTTTCATTTATGTGGGTTTCATGTTGCTCGTAGGATGTTCTAAGTATTGTTATAGCTCTTAGCTATTCCAAAAAAAGAGGTGCTCCTTCAGTAAGGGTATCGACGTCTCCTGGGAAGGCATATTTGGGTTGGAAGCTTCTTGAAATTCTTTTTTATGACTGTCTCAGCTATTGAGTGTTTATTTTAATAGTCACATTAATCATATACGTTATGGCTATGACTTCATGCAGAATGCCTGATGACTACCTCGAATCGCTCGGCCACATCTGGTGGAAAGGTGCTCCTCCAACATTGGCTTTAAGGGTTTCTAGGTATGAATTCATTCTGGCCTGGAGCCCTCGGGTTGAAGAATTAAGGTTTAGGGTTTTATGAGACTTTCCCCAAGTTCATTGAAGGGTCTTCCCTTCTAGGATTCCCTTCTGCATAATATTTGTTAATAAGGGTGATGTTCTGCTTACAAACTCGGTGCTTATAGCTGCACAGGAATATCTAGACTCTCGCTCATTTATTATTTTTGTAATTATACTAGAATTCCCAGGTTGAAGAACTATAGATAATTTTTCTTAGTTATTATGTGGATGACTTGGTGCATAGCTGGGACTATTATGCCCACCTACATCGGACCCTCTTCTCTGTTGTGTAACATAATACCTTTGTCGATAATTATTTTAAGCTTGCATGAATATTTGTTTGCATTTCAAGGACGTACTTGTGTTGAAACTATGTATTTTTAAGTTGAGATGTGGCCTCAGCCAGCATAGAGTTCTATTATTTACATATAGGATTGAGTGTTAGTTATAGAGTCTTTTGATAATCCGCATTTGGGTTTTGGTTTTATTCCCACTGTGCGTGATTCTGGTTTGTAAATATCGATGCTCGTTCACTCAGGGTCAATGCATTAATGTTTTCCCTCGAACACCAATTTCTTTATAAGTTTGCCTTCTATTTTTGCAAATTTTATAGCTTTATAATCATGAGGGTTTCATCCCTCGAATGTTTTAGTTACGACCCAAAAGGGTTCCAATGTTATGCTTCGGACTCAGGCTTCCTTGGGCTCATCAGCGGTTCATAACCCTGACCACGGGGCAGAGCGACCCATCTTCACACACCCCAGACTCGTTATCTGCTTCAGAACATGGTTATTCTGCTTCAGCATTTGTCTTTAGGTTTCCTAGAAACCAGGCTTCGATTAACAGTTCTTTAATGCCTTTAAGTTACTTGAAAACTAAGCAACTATTATCAGTTCTTTATTGTCTTTAAGTTACTTGCAAATGAGGCAAATATTATCAGTTATTAATTTATTATGCTTCTACATCTGTCCTTAGATTACTTGCAAATGAGACTTCTGTTATCTGATCTATATTTAGTCATGCGTATGAGAAATATTTTCTGCTTCCATTATTTTATTTATGAACTAAGCAAAGTCCTAGACTCCTTATATTATCATACAGTTTTGCTATTTGAAAGTTCATTAGCCTAGGTGGCGTATTTCGTTTTTTCCTCCCTATGGTCTTAACTTTCATTTCCATAATGCATGGAACTAGTAATAGAGCTATATTATTTCTTTGCAACAAAATCACTCTACTGGCATTCTATAGACTGTCAAAACAAAGTTGTTCAACAAAATCGAATTCAACTTTCCATTTTGAAGAGATTTATCTAAAAAGAGACTTTAAACTAATTTATTTATTGAGAATAACCCTCCTCGACAGTTACACTTCTACTTGTATCTTTCGGAAATAGTAACTCTATATATAAAGAAAGTATCTGAAATTGCTATATTTATTTTGGTTATAACTTTAGGAACCCGTTGCTTGCAAAAGAATAACACTTCTAATTCAGTTCAGATATTGGCATAGTCTTTGCTTGGTACCTCAAACTTGTGTCGCTTCCAAGTAAGTAACTCCAGAGAAGGAGGTCACCTCTTATTCTATAGCTAGTCAAACCACCCGACCATGAGATTGTCTTTCAAGTCCAAATCTCCCTCCTAGCTTGCTAAAAGACGTACAGTCTTTTGCAGGCTTCTTGTGCTTTGCGCCCTTGCTGTCTGATCATCACCAGACATAGCAAGTTCCTTTTTCCCTTTTTCCACTACCTGTCTCTACAACATAGTTTTTCCTCCACTCCCTTCCTTTTCCTGGAAGACATCCATGGTTAAGGGAGGTAGTTAGGGTTCCAGCAACTGTTTCTTTTAACTTCCCTCCTCACAAGTTACATGATCTCCTCGTCACTAGGAAACCATTTCTCATTTTCATTCAATAAAATAAAAATATTAATTAATTCAACAAATAATAACCATCATCCTTCAGTTTGTTTTCACTATGGTAAATAGAATATTTACAACATT
>APFE031086057.1:0-11177 GCA_000404065.3 Pinus taeda | reverse complement strand
AGTGCTAGAGTTTTTGAGAGAAATAGTATTGAGCTAAGAGCTGAAAGAGAGGTTATGCTGCCGGATTGTAGAGAGAGAAAGTGATTTTGCATGACATGTCAGACTGACTTCCAACCCAGCTAGAGGAGATTTGCAGTGTCAAGCCTTAAGTGGTTGTAATTCTTCTCTATTTCTTATTAATGATAAGCGACTGTTATTATGGTTCCATTCATATGTTCTGCTAGTAATATTTGAATTATATCCTGCTTGACTGATATATAGCTGTACGATTTCGGATTTTATGCTTGTTTGTGGGTTGTTCTTCTTCCATGCGTGAAGCGCAAGGATAGCGACCGGCCAGAGCTAGAGGACAGGAGCGACACTTCTCCCACGACAAACAGCGTTGGATCCCAGGTTGGTCTCCTTGATCGACTTCTAAATTGTATAGCTAGGAACTTGCATGCAGCGTGTTTGATTGTTGCTAGACCCCTGTGGGGCTAGTGGGATCCACCTCTGTCCGCAGAGGGGATTTACCTCCGCAACAGAGAGGACTTGTCTTTGCTTAGAGGGATATTCTTTGACTCTTATACAAATATATACATGGTCTAACATGCCCTTAAGGGTCTTCAACATTTTCTTTTGACTCTTTGACTCACCTATAGCACTTTGACATGTGTTAGACCTATTTCAATAAGCAAGAAACTCATTGATAAATATAATAATAATATTTCTTTTCCTGAATAAATACAAATATCAAAAGTATATTTATGAAGACCGAACCTAGTTACACTTTCTTAAACAGTAGCATCCAAGGGTCCCAATCAGAGACAGGGGGAGAAGAAGAAGAAGAAGGACCTGTCTAAGGTCAAGTGCTTCAAGTGTGGTGAACTTGGCCACTACAGTACGCAGTCTCCTCTCAGGAAGAAAGACAAGCAGGACCAAGTAGGAGAACAGTCGAGCCCTAGCTCCGGGACCACAAATTTCCCTGCCATCCCCAAGGCTAGCACTTCCTAAGGTCAGAACAACATCATTGATTAAAATATTTTCTTTGATCTTTCCCACCTTGTCTAGGATAAGAAAATCATTGATTATTTCATATTTTCCTCATACCCTAGACCGGGTCCACTTGTCCCTGTGTAGTCCCACTCCTTTGAAAGACCATTCTTCAAGAACCATCCAAGATACCAATTCTAACAAGGATTTTAGGGATTGGGAAACTCCTTCACAAGTCTTATCCCATAAAACCTAAAACCCTCTCTCCCTTTCCCTAAATTACCTAGTACCTTGCTTACAAAGCAAGCAATCTTCATCCTTTGAATTCTGGAAAAGGGTTATTTGGGTCACTCATATCCATTGACTTATTCTTCATTGGTGACTCCACATATACCGGGTCTCCTACCATCGGTGAAAGTCTGTAAATAGAAGGGAGCCTTAGCTGAGATGACAGTGGGCTAAGACTCCATTTGTTGTCCTTACCCTAGTATTTTCCCTTTAGGGATTCCCCTTAGGTCCCCTACTAGCTTGAGCAGTAACAAGACCTATCATGTACAGCACTGGTCCTTGCAAATATTCCCTCTTCACACCTGTATGCCCGAATCTGCTCTCTAATTTTCCTGGATTCTTCTAAATCAGGAGTCAACCATTCAATTGCTTCATAAAGGCCATTCATGGCTTTTACATCATTTGTTCTTTCTATCCCAAAGAGTCTAGGATCCAAATAACAAGTTGTTGCATGAAAAGGGCTATGTATCATGTTCCATCTTTCATTGATCACCTCCCATATTTCAATGTACTCATTTTCCTCATTATTAAAAGATTTTGCAATGGCTTCCTTGGCACAATACATGCCCTCATAAACAAAAACCATGGAAGAAGTATGACTATCAACCATGCGAAGCATATCAACAATTGGTTCACATGCTTTTAAGACCTTTAGAGCATTGTCCCAAAAAGCATTCCCTAAAATCACCTGTTACAATTCCTTTCCTTTAACTTCCTTTGAAAGGAGAGAGTTTTCCCACTCATTGTGGCAAAAAACACCTCTTATACTTTATTTTTCTTTAACTAGTCTTTTGAGAGAGATGTAATATGTAGCAAATCTAATGTCACAATGCCTTAGCAGCTTTCTAGATGCTTTACTCCTATACAAACTCAAAGTGAGTTGACGGTTGAATATGAAGTGAGAAATTTGTTTCCACTTCCGAACTATCTCATTAATCCATGGGAAATTTTCCAAGTCATGCAACAATATGTCAAGGCAATGAGCAGCACAAGGTGTCCAATATATTTTTCTGTATTTGTCCATGAGTTCTTGCTCCCACACAATTTGAAGCACTATCAGTTACAACTTGGACCACATTTGCTTCAACAACTTCAAGAATAGCTTTACCTAAAATCTTGAAAATGTATTCAGAGGTCTTCTTATGCCCTGATGCATCAACTACCTTTAAAAAAAGTACCCCTTTAGGGCAATAAACCAACACATTAATTAGAGATCTATGATTCATATCTGAGCAATCATCTGATAGAATTGTGCACCATGTTTCCCTCCAAGAGTCTTTGATCTTTTGCAATCTATTTGTCACCCTTTCTTTTGACCTCTTCAAAAGAGTGGTCCTTATAGTCTCGAAACTAGGAGGGGCATATCATTTACCA
Source organism: Pinus taeda (assembly GCA_000404065.3). Taxonomy (NCBI): domain Eukaryota; kingdom Viridiplantae; phylum Streptophyta; class Pinopsida; order Pinales; family Pinaceae; genus Pinus; species Pinus taeda. The sequence goes on along the minus strand of APFE031086057.1, from coordinate 8,543 downwards.
AAATCTGCTATCATCTTACATGCATTGATGAAATAGGGACTTCTTGCCACATTAAAAGGAATGGCGGATTCAAAGAACGTATTAGCTATAGCTTCATCAACATCTTGCTTTTGTGCGAGCTTCCAAAGAGAATTTAATGTTGTTGTCCCACTTGATTTATTGCTTTTTGGCTGAGATGAACTTCCAATGCAAACCATGCTTGATGAAAGTGAGGAAAATGAGCTATAATTCATTGCAATTTCTGCTTGAACACGTTGCCTTTTGTTTTCTTTCACCTGCATGGCACTTTTCATTTTGTCATAATCTTATTGAAGTATCTCCTTGAACTCTGAAGGCACATTCTCGCAACCATCAACACCACCTCCTTTACCATTAGAGACAAAAAACAAGTGGTCCATCACTCTAGTTAAAGACACAACAAACTCGTCATTACATAGTTTGCATTTCAAATGTCTCCCGTGAACTCCATCCAATTTCTCCACATATTTCCATGCTTCTGCAGTTGATTTTGGAGGTTCCATTTCAAATATTTCTGCATTTTGTTTGCATACTATGATTAAAAATTTAAAATTTAAATAGAAGATAAACTAATAACATTTAAATACAAATAAAATTTGATAGGTATGCAAAGATTTTAAACATTTTAAGTTTTTGAATTCACTAGAAATCTTTTTTTTTTAACAGAAACGGATATGATCTTTCATTGACTGGGCGGCCAGAAGCCATGAAATCGGTTACAATAGGCAGGTGGATTTTCTGCTTGACTTTTCAGCCAGCGAACTATGCCCTCTACTCTAAACAGTCTCTTCTTTTTACATTTAGCAAAGTGTGATTCTGCTACTAATTTCCCCAAATGGAAGATACAAACAAACTGGTATAGAAGGAGACGGATAAACATTTCGCTTTAGGGAATTGGGTCCCAAAGGGCTTTATTATCTCTAAGAAGGGAGCCAATGTCTAGGTGGGCTGCCTTATTTGCCTCGTTGTCTGCTTCTCTGTTGTTTGTTCTCAAGACATGGAAGAAATTCAGTTTCATAGTCTTTGTCAAGTCTTTGATCCTTGAGATTATTCTTGCAAGTTGTTGGTCCGTTGAGATGGAATTGTTCGCCAGTGCTTGGATAATTACCTGGGAATCTCCAAAAACATTTGCCTCCTTATAGCCCAGTTCTTTGAGAAATTTGGATCCTTGGTAGAGGGCCATCACTTCTGCTTGGATGCTTGTAGAGTGGCCTAATCCCCAAGCAAATCTGTGGACAGTTGCTCCGTCTGGATTTATTATGATACCTCTGGCTCCCGCAATACCTGGGTTCCCTTTAGCAACCCCATCGAAGAAGAGCGACGGTAGAATTTGGTTGGACAACCAGGTTTGAAATTCTTGATCATTTTTCCTGATTTGCCAATCTTTGGGAGGAGGGGGAGAACTGTTTACTTTTGGGAATTTGAAGTTAAGAGCCAAACCAAGCTCTATGTCTTGTTGGCTTAAGTTGGCATCATCCCCTTTGTCTTCCAACCACTCAGCTAGCTGGCATTTTGCTGCATTGGCCACTAATCTGAAATCCTACTCTTTATTTCGAAAAATCCTTCGGTTCCTTTCCAACCATACTTGCCAACTGATAAACTTTGGTAAAGCGCTCCATGTTGATCTGGCTGTTTTATTTTTTGGAGGGTGGTCTGGGTATTTGGTCATCCAATTTGCAAATAATTCAGGGACTGAAGAAGGGAAGGTGAACTTATGGATCCAAGGGCCTAGGAGCTCCTGTCAGATAGAGGATATGAATCTGCATTCGATCATAATATGAAGGGCATTTTCAGGATTTTCCTTACATAAGGAGCATCTAGACGGCCCATAGAAGCCCCTTATCTACAGCCTGTCTTCGGTCAATATTTTCTGGTGACAAAGGAGCCAGCAGAAGTGGTCAACCTTGGGGATTGAAGGAATTCTCCGTATGCAAATCCAGGGAGCAGGGTTGGGTGGCACATGAGGCCTCTCTAGGCATTTGGCATAGCCCTGAGATACAGAATAGCCTGAACGTTTTATTCCCCAGCCTCTCACATCGTGCTTATTTTCTAGAGTGGGAGCAAGCCCATGCAAATGCGTGTATAGAGAGTTCAGGTCAGGGCAAAGTTGAGTAGGAACAGCGAGTTGTTTACAACCAAACCACGCGTTTTCCTCCCAATTTGATAGATCCCACAGCGTATTTATATTAGCTTCTGTCATCCAATGCTGCAAAACAGGCTTGCGCAATACTTCAGCTAGCAGGGGCTTGTTAAGAATGTTGTCCTTCCATATATGAATACGCTTTCCGTTGCCTGGAACCCAGAAAGCGTGATTTCGAATCAAAGAGTTGGTTTTGCTGATGAATTTGCTGAAAGGGGTGTTAAAATTATTCTTGGGTTGATCTAAACATCGAGTTCTTGGTCCTCTATAATATTTTCTCCATAGAGCAATTTGAACCCAGCCAGGATTTGGAGCTATGATCCTCCAAATTACTTTCGCTCCCATGGCTACGTTTTGTGCATTAAGATCTTTTAGATTCAAACCTCCCTCCTGGAATGGTCTGGAGACAGTATCCCAATTTATCAGAGAAAATATTTTCTCGTTTTGTTTACCTCCCTTCCATAGAAAAGTTTTGATTAAGTCCTCCATTTTTTTTATGATTCCTATGGGTGCCAATAGGACTGAAAAATTAAAAAGAGGGAGACTGCTGAGGACGGATTTTATGAGAACCGTTTTTCCTGCTAAATTTAGCCAAGAGGACCCCCAGGCCTGCAATTTTAGTTTAAATTTGTCTATCAGTGGCAGACAGTCTTTGCCCAACGCCTTTGAGTGAAAGATGGGCAAGCCTAGGTACTTGAACGAGGACCATGAAACAGAGATTGCAAACTCCAGGCAGCGAGCAATATAATTTGCAGTAGAGGCGGGAATGTTCCAGCTGTATATGTGACATTTGGAGTCGTTTAGAACACTGCCTGATATCTTGCAGTATTCTTCCAGGACTTCTTTGAATTTGGACGTTGAATGCAGTGATGCAGCGCCCAGTAAAATGGTGTCATCCGCGAAGAGCGCATGATTGATGCTTTTGACCCCTCTAGCTATGCATAGGCCAGCTAATTCATGATCCTGTTGTTTGCGTTGAAGATAGAAGCTGAGAACAGATGCTTGAAGCACAAAAAGGAGAGGGGACAGGGGACACCCCTACCTCAGCCCTCTAGAGGCTTTGAAGAAGTCAGCTGCCCTTCCGTTTACCAGTGGGGCAATCCATGGCTCCGAGATGCAAGCTCTAATCCATTTGATAAAGCTTGGGCCGAACCCCATTTTTTGCATAACATCAAACAAAAAACTATGCCTAACCCTATCAAAAGCATTTGCAAGATCTACTTTGACAACCATACCTTTCTCCTTGCGGTGGAGGCTGGAGTGAATCGCCTCTTGGACCAGCACGAAGTTGTCCACCAATTGCCTGCCTTGGATAAATCCACCTTGATTATCAGGGATGATTTTGGGGAGGATCCTTTTCAACCTATTGGCTATCACTTTAGTTATGACTTTATACCCAATATTACAAAGAGAAATTGGGCGAAATCTGCTTAATGTATTAGCTCCTTTCTCTTTGGGGATGAGAGCGAGAAAGGTTGAGTTTAATTGCCACCTATCTTTTGACAATCCTGAGATTTCTATATTATTTTGTACAAATATTTTTCTACTATCTGCCAACAAACCTAGAGGAACCTGGGCATGAAACCATCGGGACCTGGAGCTTTGTCCGGGTCCATTGAGAGCAGGGCTTCCTTAACTTCCTTTAGAGTGATTTTATCTTCTAGGGACTAGTTCATTTTAGAGGAGATCATGATAGGGACAGCGTCCAACAGGGCAACTTGACATCAGCTCCAGCTTCTTCTCTGTACAACTGTTCAAAGTGGGTTGTAGCTGTCTTTTTTATGCTGATAAAGTCCTTCAGTACTTGGTTGGCTTCCTTTATCTCGCTGATGGAGTTGCGGGCTTTCCTGGCTTGGGCTTGTTTATGGAAGAATGTGGAATTTCTATCTCCAGATTTGAGCCAGAGGCTCCTAGACTTAAGCCTCCAGAATTCTTCCTCTGCCAGACAGGCCTTGTGGAAACTTTGTTGAAGTTTGGCCTCCGTTTCCAATTCAGCCTTAGTAATTTCCATTGTTTCAAAGTGCAGATGTTGTCTTTCTAGCTCACTTTGAATTTTTTTCCTTTCCGCTGCCAGGTTAGGCAGGGTTTTGGCCCAAGCTTTTAGCATGATTTTAACTCTTCTGAGTTTTTCCTCCCATACAAAAAGCGTTGATCCATTGACTGGCTTCTTCCAGCACTCTCTGATTTTATCCATAAAGTCTTTTTCTTTGATCCAAAGGGAGCTGAATTTGAAGGGAATAGGTCCCAAGTCCTTAGTGGTCATTAGCTCGAGGCTGATAGGCTTATGATCTGATATGTTGCTGTGGAGAATATGTGATTTGGCTTCTAGACCAAGGAGGAGAAAGGAGCTTTGCACTAGAAATCTGTCCAGTCTTGCAGCTATATGTCTCGGGCCAACCCGATTGTTTGTCCATGTGTATTTTCCGACGGTTGGTTTGATATCTATCAGATCCCAGTTTTGCATGAGGTCTTCTACTGTTTGTCTTGCCGAGTCTCTGACTATACTGCCTCCTCTTTTTTCTGACGAAAGGAGGGTAAGATTGAGGTCCCCGGCTATGATGACGTTTTCCAAATTTTCCTGATCTGTCAATCCTTTGATGGAGTCCCAGCATGTTTGCTTTTCACCTGCATTGTTAGGGGCATATACATTGACCAGACTAATAATTTCCTTAGTTTCTAAGTGTTGCAGCTTTAAAAAAATCCAATGAGTATTGAGGAACTCAGAGATAAGGGAGAACTTATTTGGATTCCAGAGCGACCCAAGTCCTCCAGATGCTCCATGGGCGGAGGTTGCATGCGCTCCATCTTTTTTCCAAAACTTTCTGCTTGCTTGGAGGAAGGCTATATCCTCCAGCTTTGTCTCCTGGATGAGAAGAATGTCCGGGGCTTCCAACCTTATTAGGCTATTCATTGCTTCTTCTTTGGCTTTGGAGCCCATTCCCCTACAATTCCAGGAGACTATCTTCATTATTTACTTTTGCTATGGTGAGCTCCTTTGGAGCTCTGGGTGTGAATCTTCTTCGTCTTTGGGGTTTTTGCTAGAAGTTTTTCTAGCGTTGGCTGGCTGCCCTGGAGCTTTTCCTTGTATGTTTCTTGCTCCCTTTTTTCTTTTGATGACATTCAACCTCTTGTAGATCTTCTGGGGGTGGACTGAGAATCTCCTATTTCCCCTTCTTCCTCTGAGTCCTCGGAGTCTTTGGTTTCCTCCTCCTCTTCCGATATCTTCCCTTTAATTCTTTCTGGTTCGCTTTTAGATTTGGGCAGGGAGACTTCTTTCGTAGTTTCGGTCTCCTGGGTGGTCATGATTTCAGATCCCAGTATCTCAAATTTATTCCTTGGCTCTCTATGGGTGGGAGCTGAGCAGGGCCCGGTTGGGTGGCTCTGGGGTTAGTATTTGCAGTCTTCCTGGATGCCGTTCTGGATCTTTTAGCCTGGTTCCATCCTTCTTCCTTCCCTTTTTCCTCTGCCCCTTTGGACGGGCAATCTCTAGCGAAGTGTCCATATACTTGACACTTCCGACATTTGAACAGTCGTTGTTCATAGTCCAATTTCTGTACATGCGTCCAAGGGCCGACCCTTATTTTGATGGCTTCTGGTAGTCCGACCTCCAGATCAACCTCCACACAGATTCTAGCGCAGTCGTACTGATCCTTGCTATTGGCCTTATCTATGAACTTCCCAAGGGTGTTTCCGATGTGTTTCAAAGAATCCCAGTTCCAGCAATGGACCGGGAAGTTGGGGAGCCTTACCCAAACCGGGACCGCCGAAGGCACGTCCACCGCCGGATCGAAGTCCGGTGTCCATTTATTCAGGTACAGCCCTTGAGGCCCCATGAAGTAAGGGTTGTTTCTGAAAATTAGGATCTTGTCCTCTTTATCTAAGAATTCAAATAGGAAGTATCCTCTTCCGAGGAAGTAAGACGTTACCTTATTCTTGATCAGGGGAGCCCAGTTTCTAGCAACCCAGTTCTTTGTTGATTTTGGGGAGGGCCAAAGACCTGTAAACTGACCGACTAGAGCGTGATTTGCCAGAGACAAGGCTACTTGAATCGGCCCTTCAGGAGGTAGAGCGATCTCGGGAATGTCTTCCAGTCTTTTCACGAACTTGGCAGCTTCCACGGCTTTCTTCTTGGGCAGAGAGGCCAGCAAGGATCTGAAGGCCTCAGCAGCAGATGGAGGGGGGGGGGGGGAGGAAAGCCCATGGGGGGGATCCGGTTCCTCCATGATGAAGCAGATCAAAACCTAGCCGATTGCAGTCAGGTAAGGGCCTTTGGCGGCAAACCCTGCAGCCTGAGAAAGAGCACTCGACGATCCAGCTCGCAGGAGACGGAGGGATGCTGCAGCAGGTCAATCTGTAGGGAGAAAAGGGGAGCAGAGGCGAGCACGAACGCAAGCTCGTGCAGCCAAAAAATATCAATTATGCTAAAGGTGAGGGGGCTTGGCCCAGGAAACGAGTAAGACCCGTGACTAGTCAACGCCCTCGCTCAGGTTTGAGCACAAGACCTAACCGTCTTTACGAGTCCGACTTTACCAACCAGCCGCCTCCGCCGACCTTCACTGGAAATCTCTTTTGTTACTCTATATGACAACTTATTTTTTAATGAAACCACAACTTTACATTACCTAAATCACATTCATAAATACATAAATTAATTTAACAAACTCAAAAATCTAAAATCTCTAAAGCATTTTCATTATCCAATTTTAACAACTAAAATTTACAATTCTAAAACTCCTAATTAAATTTTAAATAAAACTAATAAAAAATATATTAGAATTTAAAAACATAAAACATTTCAATTACAATAATAAATATTCATATTAAAATAAAAATAAAGAATTTATGTAAAAATTAGCAGATACCCAAAAGGTGACGTGAAAATAATTATATTTAAACCAATACAAGATGCAATGTTAGTCGAGGATTACTCTATTTTTGGATGTTAAGATATATATTCCGTTTTTTGTTTTTATTTCATCAAAGGCTTTAAAAGTATCTACATTATGTTTGAACATTTATGCTTGTATAATATTATTATACACATAATCAATTTTAAAAGTCTAAGTTACGGAGAGCCAACTTTTGGATCAACGTCTTTATATAATTTTTATTTTAATTTATAATAATTATATTTTTATTAAATTATAAAAACAAAAACAAAAAAGTCTATAGGTTTGACTTTTAAAAATAAAATTATAGTTTATAAATTGAATTCAGGTTTATATTTCTAATTTTTAATAATTAAGTTAAAGGTTATATTTTTCAATTTTATTTTTTAAAACAAATAATCACTTTTATCTTATTGATATTTGTTCAATAATAAATATTTTATAGTGAAATTTCATCCCCTATATATTAGGAATAAATATAATACTAAGCAAACATAAATATAATAGCAGCTAAGCAAACATAGATATTTATTTTAATATATCAGCTAAGCAAACATAAATATAATATTGAGTCCCTAAAATATATTATCGTCACTTATTTTTTATAATTTAAAATTAAAATTTTAAATGATACATCAAAAACTATTTTAATACTTAAATCTCTTTCCTAGAGATATAATTATTTTTTTTATAATTTAAAATTAAAATTTTAAATGATACATCAAAAACTATTTTAATACTTAAATCTCTTTCCTAGAGATATAATTATTTTTTATACTCTAGGCAACAGATTTAAATGTTAAAATAGTTTCCATAAAGTATAAATAACAAATGCCAAATACAAGATTTGAATATTAAAATAGTTTTGAAAGAATCATTTGAAAATAACGAATCCTAAATGATTTAAATATTAAAATATTTTTAAAGGTATCATTTAAAAATAATTAATGCCAAATGCCAGATTTGAATATTAAAATAGCTTTTAAAAACGTCATTTAAAAATTTAAAATACTTTTAAAGGTATCATTTAAAAATAATTAATGCCAAATGCCAGATTTGAATATTAAATGTTAAAATAGTTTCCATAAAGTATAAATAACAAATGCCAAATACAAGATTTGAATATTAAAATAGTTTTGAAAGAATCATTTGAAAATAACGAATCCTAAATGATTTAAATATTAAAATATTTTTAAAGGTATCATTTAAAAATAATTAATGCCAAATGCCAGATTTGAATATTAAAATAGCTTTTAAAAACGTCATTTAAAAATAGCAATGCCCGTTTTTTCTCTGTATTTATGATAAATATTAAAAAAAAAAAAAAAAAAAAAAAAAAAAAAAAAATAATAGTTATATTTTAAATAATGTCATATTATAAATGCCCGAAAGAAAATAATGTATATTAACTTATTAGTGGGAAAACATAAAAGCCAGAACTTCTGCGGACTGCAATTTGTTTTATGCTGGTTATATCACTCTGGAAGCTGAACCGA
>APFE031086053.1:0-18846 GCA_000404065.3 Pinus taeda | reverse complement strand
CTTTAGTTTTTAATTCCAGTTGTTATGCTTTTATTTTAGTGAGATTTGTTTACTGCTTTTTAAATAGTTTAGATATCAGTTCTTCATGCTACATGACGTTATCTCCGGTGCCTTTAGCTTAACCCCATTTTAGAAGTTAATTGGCGAGCTATCGGATTGTAGGTGAAGTAATTTGATTTTGCTTTCATTAGTCTACAAGTAGATAGTTTAGATATCAGATCTTCATGCTACATGATGTTATCTCTAGTGCCTTTAGCTTAACCCCCTTTTAGAAGTTAATTGGCGAGCTATCAGATTGTAGGTGAAGTAATTTGATTTTTCTTTCATTAGTTTGCAAGTAGACAGTTTAGATATCAGTTCTTTATGCTACATGACATTATCTCCAGTGCCTTTATCTTAACCCTGTTTTAGAAGTTAATTGGCAAGCTATCAGATTGTAAGTGAAGTAATTGATTTTGCTTTCATTAATCTGCAAGTAGATAGTTTAAATGTCATTCTTTCATGCCATATGACGATATTTCTGGTGTCTTTAGCTTAACCCCATTTTAGAAGTTAATTGACGAAATATTGGAATTATGGGTGAAATCAATGACTAGTTTCCAGCTTCTTTATTTTTTTGGTTTTGAATGTAATAGTTTAGATTTTATTTCTGTAATTAGATGGATAGCAGAGACAATAACCTCATTTTCAGTACTTCATCTTTAGCTTGATTTATGTAGCTGCATGTTTACACTTTTTTTCATGTTCTAGTTTTATAGATGACATGTTTTGAGATCTTTGAAGTGCTAAGTTTGGAAATTACCATAAGAGGCATAAACTTTGTCTTAAATTCTACATCCATACTTGACCTTTAAAAGTATTCTTAAGACCTTAGAATAGGATTTCCATTTGCATTAGACACTTTAGGAGACCGACAGGAACAAAAACCCCAAAACAACATAAAATATAAAACAACGAAGTAAGAAGAAAGGTTAACTAAGCACATATGGTGCATCACACTTCATCAGTTTACAATACCTGGATTGACAATTTATGTAGAGTAATTTAAGATGTTAAATTGACTAGACATTTTGGTGCCGTTGCCGGGGAAGTGTAATTAGAAGATCTTATTTCTTACATCTAAAAAAGAAATTAATAATTTCTTGAGTATGCTCTCTTCCTACACATTGTGTGATCTGGAGGATCAGAAAAATAATTGTTATGTAAAAAAAGAAGAAGAGAAAAATGGGACAAAATAAACTTCATCATTTCATTTGATTCAATAAAAAAAAAATAAAAAAAATAAAAAATAAAAATAAAAATCCAACTGCTTTGATAGGTTCAGCTATCCAAAATTTACTAGTTACGGTTTGTAGTGGTCCTCAAAATATTGTTTCCTGTTTTAATAAGATTCTGCAAATTAGTTGCGGAATGCAACCTAATTCCGCAGCTAACTATGAATTCCACAGCTAATTCCAAGGTCTAGCAAGTTACAGGGATCCAATGAAGAAACCGACCACATGGGCATCTCTAGAATTGTCTCGACATGGATCCTATTCTAGTCACCCAACTCAGATCGATAAAAAATCAGCTTAAGATCTCAGTCAAAGTCCTGTTTTTAGCTTATTTTCCTTGAAGTCTTTGTTGCCTGAAATTGAAAATCATTAATCATTCTTATAAAATTCACAATTTCAGAGAACAAAAAAAAAAAACATGAGGAAAATGGCTACCTCTAACCCTAGTTTCCACTGTGGCCTCAATAGAAAACCTGCATTCCTGTTTGAAGCTTTGGCCTTGAAACAACCCTGCAAGAACATTTAAAGAAAAAAAATTCAATTATGCAAATTCAACACATCGAATTGCATAGGAATGTTGTGTATATTAAGGAAAATAAGATGAGTCCAAAAAAAAATCTTGTGTGGCTTTCAAAATAACGTATGCAGCATCCAATTTATGTGGCAGAAATTTTTTAAACCTCCCAATATCAAAATCTGAAAATATGTATGCGCATAGCCACCATGGTTCAAAGCACTCCCTTCTAGTTTGTCTTGAATTTTATCAGCTAGAATTGAATCAAATCTTTCCATCTTAGTTCGAAGATGACGCTCCATTGTGTGATTTTGCTTCTTATATTAGCTATGGCTGCCTTGACTTGTCGAAAGGGGAGCGGTTTTGCAAGACACAATGAATATGAAGAGCAATGGAGAGAACAAGAAGGGAATCATGGTATAGAGGAAGAGTAGGAAGGCATATTTTTGCTGAAGAAATCAAAGAAGATACTGAAACAAGGGAAGTTTGCATGTGCATCTAAAAAATTCGAAATTGATTTTACAGGAGACATAATTCACAAAAACGCAAAACAAGAAAAAATGTCAAACTTTAACTGCACGATGTGGCCAAACGGAGATCAATTTGGGAAAAATAAAACAAGGGTTTTTTCAGCAATAGGGTCAATTAAATAACCCAGTAATGGTTTTAAGAAATTTGCAGCGATTTGGGAGAACTTCTTAGTCCTTTAAAAACTCTTTTTGCATGCCGCGTGAAGAAAAATGGATTTAAATTAATGAACAGGTTGTTGATTTAATTCGGCGTGCTTGGAAAAGGGAATTCCAATCTGGGAATCAATTGTGATGTGGCATTAAAATCTTGATTACACGCCTCCCGTATTTAATAAGCTCATACTTCATCACAAACCTGTTTAACAGCAAGACGTATCCCAATCAACTACGACTCTTCCAAATTGATTTATTTTAACGACTGATTACATTATGTATCCAAAAATCACACGACTCTTATCTTGAATTATTCACATGTTGCAGAGATTGGATCAGATATGGTTGTGTTGTTATTGCTCCCGACTTAATGCCTTCCATTTTTAACTCATACTTCATGGATGCCATGGTCTATTTGGTTTAATCTCTTGCAGTTTTATATATTATGACCGTAATCTCTGTTTATGGATGAGTTTGCAAGTGTTGGAAACTGTAGAGGAGTTGATTTCCTTGGAGCATTTCAAAACTATTTCCATTGTATGAGGGAACTAATTTCCATGACTATCATCATCTGAACTGATAAAGGGTACCTGTGTATCAATTAGTTGAAGGAAGAGAACATCACAGACATGCCTAGATCACTCTCAGTTAGTTCCAAAAACGAGCTTCGTACAGAGTTGTGCAGACGAGCAACTTCTTGGGTAATTGTTAATGTTGGTCTCACACATTTTTTTGTCAAGTCAGAAATAATCTCTAGATCCACCCATATGCATTTCTTTGAATTCTATTTCATGTGGTTTGCAGGTTGAGTGAAGTAAACAATGGGATGTGAAATTCAAGATGTATAAAGGTTTATAATCTTATACAGTTGTTGAGTTGATTTAGTTTTCAGGAACCAAAAATTAATTTTAGTTGGTAGGTATAGGTTGTTGATCATCTTTAAAGGACTGTAAGCTAGTTTTATGAACATTTTCCCCCCCTAAAATAAAAAATAAAAAACAAATGAACCAATGAAATGAATAAGTTATTTGCTCACTTTTATGAAGGTATTGATTTATTTTGGACTGATGATGAAAAATGAATGGCTAACTTTTTATTCAATATTTTTAGCTACAGAAACTGTGCACATTCCGTAGCTGTTCTCCAATTTTGTAGCTGAAAAACCTCATTTTTCAAATCAACCTAACTTTCTCATACGAAATCAGATATTGATGATTCAAGTGTCATCGGAAAGATCTCAACAAGATCTACACAATGAGAAATCCATCGGTAGAGTTTGAAATGGAAAATAATGAAATAAATTGTTGAAAAGAAGCAACATCAACTTGAAGCACTAATTCCAAAACAGGTATAAATTCTTTTGATTTTTCTTGAGAACTTGTTTCATTAATACAAATTCCTAGTTTTGTGTGTAAATATCATAACTAGAGAGATTGGCCATCTCTCTCCTTTGATAATCTTACATTCCATTGAAAAAGAAGTATTAGTTTGTTTTGCAAGTTCCAGGAGGAAGGACAAATGACTACAAGTGAATGGTGTCTCTCTAAGAGACCAATTTGTTTCATAAGAGGATGATCAGCAATAAAGAGGAAATATGTTAATGCAAAATCAGATCCAAATACTTGAAAATTTTCAGATACCATTGTCTTCATCACATCCATACCTCATAATAAACCATTCACCTCATTTCACTTCATATTTTCCATTTAACTGCAGATACACTTTCCATATCCTTTTGTCCATTCATAACCCACAAATAAAAGTAAGAGGCTCATTCACATGCTTAATGCCCATTGCCATTTCTGCTCTCCATTGCCATCTTCCATTTTCATCTTTCATTTCCTATCATTTTCATTTCGCAAATAAGCCCTGCTTCAATGCAAATTATTGAGTCCATAGTCCTTTGAGTCTAAGTTCTTTGTAAAAACAACTTGAGGCTTGCATGCCTTAATGGCAAGTCCTCATGCTAACAAACAATGGGAATACATTAATGTCCCTTGTTCATCAGATCTTCTAGGTGACTCGACATCGGCAAATTCATTCGTAACTAGCAAGATCGGCAAATTCATTCGTAACTAGCAAGATGTGTTTGGGCATCTTGACTCTCATTGTCATCAATGGTGAGAGTTCTCGTGTTGGCTAGTGGCATCCATTAATGGCCACTAAGTCAACAATTTCCTGCTATGTTCGACATTAGAACATCTTTTCACATAGTAGGAATTGTGCCAATGAGTTTTGAAGACATGATGACTATTATTTTCAGCATTTTGGAGTAGATTCAACAAGTTTTAGTAGAAGTAATAAAAAGTCATCTTAACTCTTTATCCATGACTCTTCTTGTTTAGCCACTTGAAGAAGAATATGATCAGAATTTTGCAGCCACCACACATACAACTCATCCATTCCAAAGGATAAGTTAAGGTATGTCTTTTTCTAACTTTTGACCATAGAATTCCATAAAAAGCTAGAATGATAATTGTTGGAAAAACATTTCTCTTCCTAATTTCATAAAATTGCCAATACTATTAGTTTGGGGTTGGATACATTCACCTTCATATCTTACCATGTCCATATCATACTCAAGAGCCCACATACTTCCAACATATATTAACTATTACATTGTTATTTATGAGCATACAACAACTTTTCAAAAAGTGTTTAAAGGATAAATTGGATACAAACAAAATCATGGTTGTCACACAAGAACCAACCATCATGCAATCCAATAAAGATATACTTTGCAACAATAATCAAAATATCATTATGCAAAGTTCAAAGATCAAAATAAAATGCAACAACAAAAAATGGTTGTAACACAAGAACCAACCATGTTGCAATTCAAGTAAAACACTTTGCAAAAATATGAAGTTATCAAATGATATCATGCAAAGTTAAGCCAAAGCTCAAGGATCATATATTGCATGAGGACATGCAATAACTTTAGTTATGGGGTATGTTGGGTCTTGAAAATGTCATTCATTTCCATTACACTTTCACTATTATGTCTATTATATCACCTCCATTTCACTACTATGTCACTACATTCATCCCACTTTCATTATCATTGGGCCACATTTATGTTTTCCAAACTTTTATTAATTCTTACCTTTACTGAATTTGTTTTAAAAAATAAGAAAATTGTGCATATGCTTATACCTAACAAGTGGTGATTATTGTTGACATGTGTAGGTCAAAAGGAGGCTTCTAGAAGACCTTAATGTGGCACCCTAAGGCCAAATTCGAATTTGAGTGGAGAGAATCATGGGATCATGAGGATATGTGTCACATCTCCTAATTGTATTGAAACTCTAAGAAGACGTGTCTTATCAATCCTATTTTGGTTAGGACTCTAGAGGTAGAGGGAGAGATTAATGGACTCTCATTAATGAGATGGCTTCTCATATTTTTGTATAAATAGGAGATCTCTCTCCTTCATTTGTTAGCTTAGTTTTTGGTTCTTTAGCTTGGAGTTTGTAGTTCTTCCTTGATGGCTTTGGAAAGTTTTGGAGATCTTTGTTATACTTTGTAATTTTGAAGAATTTAAATAAAGCTTTGATGTTCTCAACATGGGAGGAGATTTGAAGTAGATGTCATGGAGCACATTAGAATGTAAGGTAGAGTAGATTTTATTTTGTAATTTTGCTTTCATTTTGTCATTTGATTGCTTTCAAGTTTGATAGATTAGAGTTTCCTTTAATGCAATTTTAATTCATGCAAGTGTGTTCAACCGGTTGATTGTAGATTAGTTTTTCTTTACATGTTCTTGTATTTTCTTATTAGTTTTTTCTCGAGCTTTTTAATGTAGTTTTTGCATCAAGTGGTGATATGAGACTTGCTTCCTCTACTGAACTTTAGTTTTTAATTCTAGTTGTTATGCTTTTATTTTAGTGAGATTTGTTTACTGCTTTTTAGATAGTTTAGATATCAGTTCTTCATGCTACATGATGTTATCTCTGGTGACTTTAGCTTAACCCTCTTTTAGAAGTTAATTGGCGTGCTATCGAATTGTAGGTGAAGTAATTTGATTTGCTTTCATTAGTCTGCAAGTAGATAGTTTAGATATCAGTTCTTCATGCTACATGACATTATCTCCAGTGCCTTTAGCTTAACCCCCTTTTAGAATTTAATTGGTGAGTTATCGGATTGTAGGTGAAGTAATTTGATTTTGCTTTCATTAGTTTGCAAGTAGACAGTTTAGATATCAGTTCTTTATGGTACATGACGTTATCTCCAGTACCTTTAGCTTAACCCCCTTTTCGAAGTTAATTGGCGAGCTATCGGATTGTAGGTGAAGTAATTGATTTTGCTTTCATTAATCTACAAGTAGATAGTTTAAATGTCATTCTTTCATGCCATATGACGATGTTTCTAGTGTATTTAGCTTAACCCCATTTTAGAAGTTAATTGATGAAATATTGGAATTATGGGTGAAATCAGTGACTAGTTTCCAACTTCTTTATTTTTTTGGTTTTGAGTGCAGTAGTTTAGATTTTATTTATGTAATTAGATGGACAGCAGAGACAGTAACCTCATTTTCAGTACTTCATCTTTAGCTTGATTTATGTAGCTGCATGTTTACACTTTTGTTCAAGTTCTGATTTTATAGATAGCATGTTTTGAGATCTTTGAAGTGCTAATTTTGGAAATTACCATAAGAGGCATAAACCTTGACTTAAATTCTACATCCATACTTGACCTTTAAAAGTATTCTTAAGACCTTAGAATAGGATTTCCATTTGCATTAGACACTTTAGGAGACCAATAAGAACAAAAACCCAAAAACAACATAAACTATAAAACAACGAAATAAGAAAAAAGGTTAACTAAGCACCTATGGTACACCACACTTCATCAGTTTACGATACCCAGATTGATAATTTATGTAGAGCAATTTAAGACGTTAAATTGACTAGACACTTACTACCTGGGGTAGAGACCTCCACAAAGCTCTTCCTAGCTTCCAAACATGTCTCCTTGCGAACCCCTGCGTCTTCCTTGGTCAGTTTCCCCTTATCTTCCCCTGTGACCACGCCACTTCTGAGCATCATGTTCACATTGGGGTCTCCCTCGCGTGGTTCATACCTCATCATTCTGACATTCTATGTCGTTGTAGGTTGTACTGCCCTTTTCTCATGGATCTGCACTATCAATGTGAGGCAATCTATCATTTCATGATCAAATTGCTCGTAGTAGGGGCACGATATTTTGGTCGGATTGGTACAATCTCACACGTAGTGCCCTGGTCCTCCGCAGTTGTAATAGATTAGCTGCCCATGGCCCCTTCCTCACCCCGTTTCTCCTCATCCTCGTCCTCACCCCTGGAACCCACTGCGCACTATCATTGCAGCTGGATCTTGGCCTCACGCCCTAGTCTGCATCCTGTAGGCCGGTGTTCGATCCATCAATAATTCATAACTATGGTAGTCTCGTTCATCGTGTGGCCCATTGATTTGCAAAAATTGCAAAATAACTGCTTGGGGGTCTGGGTAAACTTTTGCAGTAGGTGATAGTTGTTTGTGTTCTGCTTTCCTCCCACTTGACAGATTGTGCACCAAGATGAGGGTGTCATGCCTGGCCCCGCTTGTGCCTCTGGTCGTAATGGCATCAATCCCCCCGCTATTAAATAGTTTGTGAATATCGTACAATGATCCTTATTGTGGCCTTGGCCTTTACACTTTACACACCACACCTCCTCACGCACTTCTGGCCTGGGCGCCTTCTCCTATCTCAGCCTCTGCATTTCCAAGCATAGATTTTGTATTGCACATGGATCTATTAAACTCCCAACCCAAGATCTTGTATTGGAGTCTCATGCAACCTCATCGCTATTTCTAATGCTTCAACCTGGGTCGAGATCTTCTGTTGAGACAACATTGTCCTCAAGTGTGGCATTAAAGATGCCATAAATCAGGCGTGGTGTTACGCATCCGTTAGTGTCATGTTAGCCTCTCAGATCGTACTCTTCAGTCTCTGATCCAGATCCCAAGGGGTTTCTCCTAGCAGCATCACAATCTCCTTGAATATTATGATCGACTACATATCTGATTTCGGCCGACTAAACTCCTTTTTTAGCACAACTCGTATCTCAGCTATTCTGGCATTAGGGTAATCGCTAGAGTGCTTAATATACCAAGTCAGTGCATGATCTTGTAGTGCACTTACCAGGGTAGCCTTTTTAATATTATCGTCCGCAACTTTGTGTGCTTCCCACACTACCCTTACTATGAACCAAAATTGTTCTGGATCTTCACTTCCTACTCCTTTGAACACAAGTAACTTAATCACATTTTCCATGCTAAACTTCTAGTTTGTGCGCAGGTGTGCTAAGGCCACCTACAAATTCGTACCGCTTTTGATCCAATCAATCTTCGATCTCATTTTTCGTAGGGTTCCAAACTTCTGAAATCAAACATCCCTTTGGCATATCCCAATCACAACAATGGAACCATTTGTTGGCTTGTTGGGCCCTAACCTAGGTTCGGAACTGTTATTAGCCAAACAAATCCCACAGCTACCAGCCCTTTTAGCAATAGCCTACGGAGCGCAGACTGGGGTCTCACCCGAGGTAGCAGGGGAGGGTGCTGGAACCAAGTTTCCGCACCCTTGGGATGTCTTGATGCAGTCTGGAGGGGTCGCGAACTGTTATGTGGCCTCACGCTACTCTGTACTACTATTAGATTTTCGCATAGATCCGCGCAGGCATAATTTCTTATTAAGGAAATTATTACAGATCTGATCTTCTTGTTACAGTCTTTAAGAAAACATTTAATAATAAAACCTAGTGTGTGCAATCCTAATTCTTTAAAGAAATAAACTCATATAACAGATGCATAAACCAAAACACAAAAGATCCGCGATATTTCAGAAAACAACTTATCTTTATTAATATCTTTCGTCAATACAACCAGATCCGCCCTGCGCACTCAGTTGCAGGGATACGCGCACACAGCTGCGGACAGTAACAGGCCTCTATGCACATAGTTGCGAAGCCTCTATTTATCTACCAACACCCTTGACTTGGACTTACAGACACATAAAATATTGCCTTCACAAACCCATCACATATGGATCCAAAATCAGAAAAATTGTCTTTTACCCTTAGAGCCTCGCTCTATTTATATATTCCCATGGTCCGTGAACCATGGGAAGACCGAATTACTTCCTATTATTCTATATTATTTTTGGGTAGAAAACCCCTTGACTCGACCTATTACATTTCGTGCTCCACACATTTCGGAGATTTACAATATTATTACCCTATCTTAAGGCCCCAAAACCATTATGCAGGGCCTCCGCTACCCAACAAACACCTTGCTCAACTTCGATTCAACTATAAAATACAAGTTTCAGCAACAAGACTCTCTACAAATCATCATCAAAAATAACCACAAACATATGCTCTCCACACCAACAAATAGTGCATCAAATATAAGTAACATAATCACCAGTGACAATCACACTCAACCATAACATCAAACCCTCACTCCAAAATTTGAATTTTTCATAATACATTCAGTAAAAAAAACACAATGGTTATGTGCCAAATGCACCAGAAACACCTTCAAAACAAATGTGAGAGTCACAAACTTGGAGCTATACCAAGCTCTCCAACTCTACCAACAAAATTTGTTACAACTCACTACATCTCTGATCTCCAAACTAAAATTATGCATCAATACTTTGCTTTAGCGATTCAATCTACTCATTCTGCAATTATTGGCTCCCATATATTGAAGTAATTTGTAACAACCCTAGTTAAAAATCCACGTAAAAATATATAAGACCACACTTATGGGACACTTATTCCAAGCTAAATGGTGAGCAAAACATCTTAGTGGGTGTTCACTCGGTTTATTATGGCTAAGGAAATTGGAAAAGGCAATGGCAAAGGTTTTGGAAAGGCATGAGGCATTAATTTGCATTTTATTTATGAAAATATTGGAAATTAGGAGAAAAGGAAGGTGAAAGGTCACAGGTTGCATGTGAGGAGGAAATTGAAGGAAAATAATGGATTGGGAATCTTTTGGTGAGTGTTAGCATTTGATAGGTTTTGGTGGAGCTCTCTTCTACTCTCTCTCTCTCTCTTACTCTTGGACACTTAGAGTCTTCTTGGAGAACTCTGGGAGGAGTGTGGCATACTTGGAATTTGGAGCAAGTTAAAGGAAAAGCAGGAAAGCTTAAGAGGACATTGATATCAACAACTACAACGAGTTTTTCTTGTAGGTACCGAGTTGTGTGTATGTTTTCCTCACTAGTTTTGGCATGCATGGCACGTGCATGTGGTTTCTTGGTTATGATCTGTCATTGACATGGAGGATTTTCTAGATTGACAGTGGATTTGCCTAGCCTTGCCACTTCCTGGATAGTCATGGTGTTGTGGGTTCATTTCTTTGTTTTTCTGGTTGGTTCTAATGTTTCCTTTAGCTTGGATTAAGTTACTAATCCCTAGATCCTTGGTTGGACAAATGCTCTAGAGCCCTGTAACAACTTGGGTTGAGTTACTAGTCCTCGAGCCTTGGTTGGGAAAACACTTTGGAGCCCTTTGTGGGTTGAGTTACTAGTCCTAGAGCCTTGGTTGGGCAAACACTTTGGAGCCCTTTGTGGGTTGAGTTACTAGTCCTAGAGCCTTGTTTGGGCAAACACTCTGGAGCCCGATAAAAGCTGTGGGTTGAGTTACTAGCCCTGGAGCCATGGTTGGAACAAATGCTCTGGAGCCCTAGAAGGCTTGGGTAGAGACCAATCTGATGATGGTTCTTGTGATGTTCGACCATGAGGTGGAATCACTGTTTCATGCATTGAGGTGGTTGGCCTCTGGAAGCCATGGATGGTCTCATCTTGATGTGTTTATGAGATCCCACATTCATGCTTGGAATATGACGCGGGGTGATTTCTTGAAAGAAATATTTGGTTCAACCATCTCTACGATCAGGTTGTACGTGGAAGTCGCGAACCTGGTCGGATTTGCCTATGTTTAATAAAAGCTAAGTTCTATTTCTTTTGTACTTATCTATATGTGGATTTAATGGCTGGTTTCTCACTATTATTTTCATGATTTCATGTTGGTTATAAGGATGGTTAATTCATTGTTTCATGTCATGGTTATTTCATGTATTTACTTGTAATTGTCAAAATGATGGATGCAAGACCTAATTGATGTCATAACAATTCAAGGGAGAAGGTGGTGACCCTTCTTGTCATGTCTCATAAGAGTTTTCAATTATTCAAGCTTTGTCTTGTATCCTAGACCTATAGATTGCATTGATGCCAAGTGTTTGAAAAGAAATGTCAATCTCGGTTGGGGATGGTTAGACCTAGTCCCAGAGTTAGTTTTTGGTTTATTAGTCTTGTCATCATGTGTTTAATGGATTCCAGAAGTTACCACAAGTTCTGGGCTTGAAAAGTGCCTTAAATCTTGCGAACTCTGGCACAATTCTACTGGAATTATTCCCTAGATGTAGGCATGCAAGCTTGTGGCCCATAGCATGGGAGTTTCCATAAGTTTAATAGCTTAAAAAATTAGTGGGATCGATGGGCATGATATCTGAGTAGTTAGGATGGTTCATGGGAGTGTTTTTGTTGATGGGGAAGGTATGTTTGATGTGTTTCTATCAATTCCACTTTCTTAAGGTCACCTTGGAGATTGAATCATATCATAGTAGCCTCTTGTCACATGTTTACCCCCATTTGTCAGTTACTTGGGTAGATGTGGGAGGAGGGTGTTACATAACTCTTCTCACAAATTGGTCTAAATGATTCCTCCTTTGTACAACCTTCCCTCACTCACTATCATATTTCTCCAACCATAACCAAGATCAAAATTGAAGAATATAAAACATGTAGAGTGAAATTCACTTTTGGCCTAGGATCAAGAGTGCACAAAGTTGATGAAATCCAACCATAATCATCACTACTTGTGCACTAAAGTTGTTCACACACATTTGATGTCTTAATCAAACAATTCTGACCTTTACAAATTAATTTTAAGTCTTCCATGAATATACAAGTCGAAATACATCCAGTGTGTGCAAGGAATTCAAAGAATTTTTTGTGAAGAAGCTCAATCGCATGCACAAAGCTGCCTAATCCTGGTTGCATCCACACACATAAGCATGTCTCCAAGTAGTTGGATCCTTTCAACTGCACATACAAGCCTGCATGAGTGTGGTTGGGGTAGAGCATAAAGAAAAACAACAAGCCTTCATCTCAGAACCTCTGCACCTGCTTGGTCACCTTCTCTAGCTCATGTACATGTCTCCAAACATCTGTCACAACCTTTTACACCTCTGCAAATGGATCAAATTTGTCTCTTAAGTGCCACTCTCAAGTTGACCTAAGGGCCAATAAACAAGGGTTGGCATGACTACAAAAAAGTTCTCTACTCTCCACAAACATCTACATAATATGCAACAAGTCATCTCCATGAGCATAAGCATGAAGACCTAGATGAAGACCTAGTACTCATCAAGTGTGCCAAATCAAAAACATAGATCACTAAAGCAACCATCTCCAACACCTATAGCAGCAAAATCTATCTATAGCAACATCAACAAACCATCATAACATGTCCTACAATCATCTCTATGCAACCTCCAGTTCTTGCACTAGGTCATGGACACCACTAGCACATGAGGAACCATCAACCACACTAGTGCCATCATATGACCACCGTGAGTGTGGTATCAATGCATCATGAGACCAACGCCATGTTGACATCAAATTCCAACACAACCAACTAAATTCCTATACAACCATCTAAAACCATACTATAAGGATGGCATCAATGCATTAGCTAGTCTACATAAGGTTGACATCAATGCCAACATATACTAGTTGTCATCATGAAACCAATTCCAATATCATCTAGCTAGAACCATGCACACCATAATGCCAACAATCCCCCCTTTTGGAATTGATGGTAACCATACACAATCTCCAAACCATCATCTCTATCACTCCCCTTTTGGCATCAATGAAAAAGGGTCAACTCCATCTGGAAAGGTAGCAAGAACTGAAGCACAAGAACTAGTGTATTTGATCCCTACATGGATGAATTAATGCATATCAACCAAAAACCATACTCTCCTCATTACCAATAAGAAGCATACTAAACCAATCAACATTCAAATCAGCATGTCACACCAAACACCTCTAGCAACAACGACAATATGCACTAGTAACCACAAAAGCACCAGTATGCAACATCATATTAACATCAATATGCAACAATATGCACATGAGACATCAACCAATACTCTCCATAGCATCAACAACAATAGGAAACATCAACCTCTGCTCATAACATGAGCCAAATTACTCCAACAATCATAACATGGCATGAGGCACACCATGAACACCTCCAAGCGGATCATAATGCCAACAATGTATGGCTGACATAAACAAAGGCAAATAGATGCTCCCCCTAAACATGTGCCATCTCAAAAATCAACTCCAAGCTGTAATGAACCACTTCCACTGCAAATAATGCTATTTTGTTGCAAATAGAAGCACCATATATATAGACATATACTCCACATGACCATGACTGAATGAAATATACATTCATAAATACATGGTTGCAGTAGTACCATAAGACCTCATACATAACTCTCATATGACCATAACATGACCTCGTGACTCATGACTAAATGACCAAATGATACATATGATATAAGTACATGGCTTCATGAGCATTCTACATGGATATATCAATAAATTCATGGCTACTATGATCATCTCCTATGGAACAATGACTCTAAAACATAACATAACATGGTTGTTACAATATCATTATCCCATACATGTGGTTGTAAAATAACTCCATGAAACTCCTCCAGAACATGCTTATCAACATAATGACTCAAACCACTAAGACTAGACCCTCTATAAACATAAAATGATGAATCAACAATAAATACATGGTTGTAATAAAATGAATATTACAACCCACACATGGTTGGTCCATGTCTCAAGTCATCTCTATGCATGCTCATGCATACCAATATCTCCTTCTATGCATGGTTGTACAAACTTTCCAAACAACTTTTCACTGAAACCAAAAGCATATATATGGTTGAAAATTGTACTGCTTTCACTTAGAAAACATATATAAAGGAGCTACAAATAACTAGTGAAAATAATGAAGAATATGCCAAATAATCCAAGCAAATATCATACCATGCATAGCTCCCCCTAAGCTCAATATACCTCTAATAGGCAGATTGATCCCGTGGACCTGAATGTGCATGAGGCTCAAATGAACTCATCATATGTTGTTGCAACAACTTGTACTCATCAAATTATCACACTGCTACCATACAATCCCCTTAAGGTTATGCACCTCTCATGAACTCTGTAGTCCTCTATAAATTTGCAAGAGATAATCATGCACTGCAAGAGGGGATGATATTCACTAATTGAAATTGTTTTGCTCCTTCTTTCTCCACATAGTATTTGTATGTTTATTTGTTGAAAATTGGCAACAAGAAATTTCTAAAAATAGAAGTGCTAAAATAGCAGTTTGGGCATCAGTGTTGGATTGGGTGACAGGGAATGAAAAATGGAAGTGCTAAAAATATAAGTTCTAAGGAATTTAGACTTTTGTGATCCAGAATATTGTTTCGAGAATGATTTCGGCAAAATCACATAAAAAAACTTTTTTCGAGGATAGATACAAGTGACCATCCTCACCTGTCACGCGCCCAACTCTTTTTTTCTTAAGTTGAGCGGGTGCGGCACCGCCTAAACAACCAACCGTTTCCATAGTTAAGTTATTTTACAAACTACGCTTTCAATATCTCATAAAAACTTCACTTTTAATTATAATGTGCGGAATCCATTATAATGCATGATAAACGAAAGACAAGAACCATAACAATATGCAAGAGGAACTTCTTTTTATTATATAGCAGAATTTTTACAATGACCGGGAGTAAACTCAACCAGCGTTTACAACAAGGCGGACGCCCACCCGTGCAAGAGCGCATGACGGTCTGCCCACGCCTTAACCAAAATATAAGATGCAACCGAGTTTTGTCTACCCGGGCGAGCGTGCCCATGCACGACCCGCGCCCAAGTGCCAAACGCCTCCGTTCACAACCGCAGTGGGCGAGCGCCCGTGTGCTCCACCGCCCACACTATCGTTCACCAACACCCGTGCACAATGTGATGGGTGGGCGCCCATGCGTTCCACCGCCCACACCTCTACCCGCACTACTAAGTTATGTCGCCCATCTCGGCGGGCACATCCTTAAGTGCGAACTGCGGTTCGTCCAACTCGCATCCCTCTTGTGCGCAGAGTTAGAAGTGCGAAGAGAGAATGTCAAGTTCAATGATGATGCCAAATCCAAATGCTCATTCCATTGTTTATACGGTTGTGAGGGTGGCGACCAGCTCCATGGCCAACCCTCCAACCACAACATGAACACCCCGTCGTTTAAGTCGTTCAGGCGTCGGCTCGCCCACGCCTTCGCTCAACCCTCCGTCGGCTCTGTGTGTGGGGCGAGCTGCCAACTGCCCTATAAACAAGTGAACGTCATCTCATACTTGCACACGCATCCACGTAGTTAGAGCGCTCGCTTTCCATACTTAGTCGTTTTCATCGTAGGAGGGGCGCACGCCCGTGCCACAGCTCTGAGGCGTTACATCCTCCCCCACTGAAATCATTGTCACCCTCCACAATCCTGCACGTCTAAGTACTCTCCGCTCAAATCTCGCAATCTTCCTCTTCCACTTCCAAAGTGAGTCCTCCAATTCCCAACTCTCCTCTTCCGGTGCTCCCTTCCATCTGACAAGGTACTCCCGTTTCTGGTGGCAACCAATCCCTGTAGTCCGATAACTCAATATCTTCTCCAACTCCAAGCCTGGTTTGTCCACTATCCCAGCTGGTCCTCTCTGTGGTTCAGCTCTCTCTGGATGGTCTGAATCAAGTCTGCATCTCTTCAATGGACTAACGTGAAAAACTGGATGCTTCATGTGCATATGGTGTGGAAGCTCCAGCTCGTAAGCAACCTCCCCCACTCGCTTCTTCACCCGAAATGGTCCCTCATACTTCCGTCTCAGTTTGGTGGCCGTCCCCTTCGCTGGCTGAAACTGCTCCCCAGTAATCCTGAGAAACACCATATCTCCCACACTGAACTATACATTCCATCTTCCCCTATCATCATACTTCTTCATTCTCCTTGCAGCATCGTGCAAGTGCAACCGTGCCAACTCCAAGGTCTCCTCCCAAGCCTTCATGAACCTCTTCGCATGAGGACTCCTCAAAAAACTTGTGGTCTCAACGGTGTGCAGCGCAACCAACATCTGCCCATTCACCAACTCAAATGGACTGTACCCCATCGCAGGACTCTTTTGAATATTGTAGCTAAACTGAGCAATATCCAAGAGTTCAGGTCAATTCTTCTGATCAACCGTCACATAATGTCTCAAGTAGTCCTCCAGCAATGCGTTGATACGCTCGGTCCGCCCATCTGTCTGGGGATGGTAACTCGAACTCATCAACAACTCTGTCCCAACTAACTTGAACAATGTCGTCCAAAATCTCCCTGTAAATCGTGGATCTCTATCCAACACGATACTCAACGGCATCCCCCAATACTTCACCACGTTCTTAAAGAACAATTCGGCAGTCTGCTCAGCTCCACAAGGTATCTTTGTTGGAACAAAGACAACATACTTGGAAAAACGATCAACAACGACCATGATCCCATTATACCCCTGCACCTATGGTAACTGAACAATGAAGTCCATTGAGACACTCATCCATGGCCTCTCTGGAATAGGTAAAGGCTACAACAGTCCTCCTTGCCTCTGTGTATCCGATTTGTCCTGTTGACAAATGATGCACGTATGTACATACTCCTCCATCTCCTCCCACATCTTCTCCCAAAAGAACCCTCTCTCCAACAATGCCAAAGAATGACGCTGCCCTGGGTGGCCAGCCCATGGAGAATCGTGGCACTCCTTCAAAAGGTGCCTCCTGAGACCAAATGTCTTTGGAACATAGAGTCGGTTTCCAAAGAACAAGTAACCATCCCGTAGAAAGAACTTTCGTGTCTTCCCTTCCTTTATCTGCTTCACTATATTCTGCGCCAAAGTATCGGTTTCCACACTTTCCTTCAGTTTGTTTTGCATCTCTTCTGACATCTGAATCCAACTTATACTCCTTGTTGCCTGGTCTTCTCCCTCCAATACTGCAAGTTGTCCCTTCCTACTAAGGGCACCTGCTAGCGCATTGTGTCTACCCGGTCTATACTCAATAGACATGTCGAACTCTGCCAAGAAGTCCTGCCAATGAGGTTGCTTCGCAGAAAGCTTCGGTTGTGATGCAAAATAACTCGCTGCAACATTGTCAGTATTGACAAAAAATGGATTCCCAATCAGGTAATGCCTCCATACATGAAGACAATGGATAATTGCAGTCATCTCCTTCTCATGAACCGGATACCTTTTCTCTCTATCCTACAACTTCCGACTCTCATAGGCCACCGGATACCCATCCTGCATATGAACCACTCCTATGGCAAAATCTAAAGCATCAGTGTGCACCTCAAACAGTCTCCCGAAGTCAGGAAACTTCAGTATCGGCGCTGTAACCATCCTTCTCTTCAAGTCATCAAATGCCTTTTGACATTTCTACATCCAACACCACCTCTTGTCTTTTTTCAGTAGGTCTGTCAGTGCCGATGTTACCTTGGAGTAACCTTCTACAAACTTCTGTTGGTGGTTGGTCATGCCCAAGAACACCCTCATCTCATGGACATTCTCCAGTTCAACCCAGTCCTCAATAGCCTTCACCCTGCTCGGCTCCATCCGTATGTACCCCTGACCAACAATATGCCCAAGGAAAGAAATCTCGGTGTGAGCGAACACACACTTAGACTTCTTCAAGAACAACTCATTCTCCCTCAGTGCCTTGAAAACGATCGCCAAGTGCTTCTTATGATCCTCCATGTTGTCACTGTAAACCACTATATCGTCCAAGTATACCACTATGAACGAGTCCAAGTATGGTCGTAGAACATCATTCATCAAAGTGCCAAATGTCCCAGGAGCGTTGCACAACCCGAATGGCATAACAAGGAACTCAAAGCTACCATATCTTGTTACGATCGCGGTCTTCTTCTCGTCTCCTTCAGCAATCTGCACCTGATAGTACCCATGCCTCAAGTCCAGCTTGGAAACCACTCGGGCTTTCACAAGCTTGTCAAAGCAATCAACAGCCAATGGCAAAGGATACCTGTTTCTCACCGTCTGCTTGTTCAATGCACGGTAGTCACAGCACATCCCTAGCTCATTGGAATACTTCTTTCGCTGGAATAATACCGGAGCTCCATAAGGGGACCTTGAAGGTCTAATGAAACCTGCATTAGCTAAC
>APFE031086047.1:4214-14651 GCA_000404065.3 Pinus taeda | reverse complement strand
ATTGTAAAGTTATTATTAAACCAAACATTAACAAGAATTTACAATGTTTATATAAAATAATCTACTATGTTAAAGAAAAATAACATGTAGATATGTTTTTGGATAAAAACTAAAAAAAATGCATTGTAACACCTCAATGCAGAAACAATTACTATGGTTACTAAATAAAAATTGTTTGTAATAGCTAAAAGAAACAGTTACAAAGAGACACCCATCTATAGATGGGGAAAGAGTCCACAGAGTATATCGTGGAGCTGGGTGAAATCAACCAATGAGAGAAAACTCGTAGACAGTAGGACTTGAGGCTGGACAATGAGTCCCGAGGCCCAAGGTACCGACTGTAGCTTGACTGATCTTAATTGTGAAGAGAAGAAAGTGCTCGGGAGAGAGTCTGGACGTGATTGCCAGGCTCGCTGCTCGGAGGAGAGACTTTCCAGAGAGGATCGGAGTTGCATGTTTGCAAGTATTAAATAGATAAGTAACTCAGATTTATATTTAGGAATTAATTATTGAATATGAAAAATTACTTGTTTGACTAACAGAATAAATTAAGGAGAAAAGTTTCATAAAAGTGCGTTTGGAACAAAACGTAGAATTGAATTACCTATATTCCAAAGAACAGATAGTAAATTTCATAAGTGATTCATGATAGAGCTATTTCACTGTAACAAACAAATACACATGTATCCTTGAAACTGGAAAAATAAAATCTATAATAAGAGGTTTAGAATCTCGAACAGATAATAGCAGAAGGAGAAATAAGTTAAATATGTAAGAAATCATTGTTTTTTCATTCAAATTGTTACTCTTTTAAAAGAAGAGAAATAGAAAAGAACCTACCCATTATTATCGGCTACAAGAATCAGACAGTAATGACTATATATCATATACCAGTAGAGGGAAACATAAAATTCATTCTTTTAAATGCAAAGGACTAAACATATATAGAATGTAATTTTAAAAACTTAAATTAAGCTCTAGCAGAAGAATTGGCTCTTTGGCACGAAAATGTCACAGTCATGAAATAACCTAACTCTCGAATCATTTTTAAATAGATTTCCACTCTTCAACATTTATTCTCTTTCAGAGAAAAATACCCAGGTAAACCCGCAGTCGAAACTCATAACAACAGTTGAAAACCCATGCTAATGTAGTGCGCAAAACATAACCAATGTACATAGACATCCAAATAAAGGTCTATCTTAACAAGTTTCGGTGTAAAGCCTCTGCCCAGAAAACATTTCTTCCATAGTGAAAATTACCATATAACTATTAAACATTTATGAACCAGAGAGGATTTTTCTGACCTGTAAACACCCAAGGAGAATCATAAGCTCTTAAAAGCATAAATTATGATGTCTTAACCACACGAATAACTTGTCGGCTATAGTGGCATACTTGGAATCATGTACCAATGACCATAGAATCCATTAGGAAGGCAAACCTGCTAGTGAAAAAATAAAAAAGATGCTGAGAAGGTGGCAACAATACCTGAGACTAGAGGATTCCAGCAGATGGATTTTCGCCTTCATTCCAGTAAAATTTATCAGTTAGCCGAATTTAGAAACATAAATCTGCATGGAAATGTTAGAAGAAATCTATGGAAGATATGAACAATAAGAAAATTGTGTGCTTACCTTCCTGTAATCGACTTTGGACCTGGCTACCTTCCGCAGAACAAGAAAA
Organism: Pinus taeda; assembly: GCA_000404065.3. Classification (NCBI taxonomy): domain Eukaryota; kingdom Viridiplantae; phylum Streptophyta; class Pinopsida; order Pinales; family Pinaceae; genus Pinus; species Pinus taeda. The sequence goes on along the minus strand of APFE031086047.1, from coordinate 12,965 downwards.
CCATTGAGCCACCCCTGGACGGTGGAAGCAACTAGTTAAACACTGCACTAGATGAAAGACCGAAGCAAATCTCAAACTCAGACAGTGTAGAAAATTGAAACAACATAGGGTCAAGTAGTTTAGGATACCTTCCGGTACGGGGCTGACTAAACTCTACATTGCACAAAACTGAAATGGTCATGAGCTGACCTCAAACCACTGAAAGGCCAACCTTGTTGTAGAACAATGAAAAACCAAAAGCCGCCAATAGCAAATGACTCCACAATCGGCCAGACGCGGGTAGTTGGTTAGATGGTTAAACCCTAAACCCTCCCCACCATTAGATTTCCCATCAAAGATCTGGGAGTAAATCAAGCCAGGTGTCATAGGTGAGCCCAACTCTCTAATGGATACATGCAGCAGGATAAACAATGGGTATTTTGCACGTACTAGAGTACAAGAAACATTTAACTAAGGTTCGACCACGGACGGCTACACCCATTGGGAGCCATGCGAACAGTAATTGCAAGCTAGCATATACATCATGAATTGTGTTGTATTTAATATAAATAGTCAAGCCATAAGTGCGCCACTAAGGATCATCTAATCATTGTTATGCGTTAAATATTACTATTTATTTATTTATTTATTTAGATATTTCGTAAATGATTTATTTATGGCGTTACAAATGTTATTAGAGCTCAGGTTCATACACTGAGACTCTTTGGGGAATTATGTATATATGAATAAATGTGACATTAATCAAAATAACTAAGTATGTGTGCATGTGAACACAGAGACCCACATCAACACAAAAGGGGTTAGAATGTAGAGGATCCCACGAACACAAAACCCGCCAGAGACAACTTATGTGAATTCCAACCCTCACATTTGGATACAGCTGGGAGAGGAATCTCGTTAAGCTAATGTTGTTATACTCAAAACCATTTAGAAACTGTGCGTTGAGATGGAAAATTTAATAACAGACAATGAATGACTACGACTAGAACATGAGAGAATTCTTAGAAGTCTATCCAATAGACAGAACCAACGAGATCCGGACCCGAGTGCTGAAGATCAAGAGAAAAACCCAATGACTCATCATGGAGAAGAGAATGGTGAGTCAACTAAGAAACACGGGGAAGATGAAGAAGGGCGTTCAAATAATGTCTCCGACCAATGAAAGACAAAAAGACAGAAATCTGAGTTACAAGGAGAATTCAAAAAGTTTAAACCATCACTCTTTGAAGGGGAATCTGAAGAGGCAGCGAAAGCTTGGTTAATTGACATGAGAAAATACTTTCAGATTTATGATTACAGTGATAAATAGAAAGCATGTTTGGCAGTTTATCAGTTAAGAGCTAAGGCTACCCTTTGGCGGGAAGAAATAAAAAAGGTGAGAAAAATCGATGAAGAACAGGTTACGTGGAAAGAATTTCAAAAGCATTTCAAGGATAAGTATCTAACTTAACACTATTATGATGAAAAAGGAAAGGAATTTCATGAGTTAAGATTGGGAACCTTAAACATGGATGAATATATGAAGCGATTCACCTCCTTATTGTGCTATGTGCCTCATATGCAAGAAGAAAAGGCCAAAATTCAGTGTTTCATTAGTAGCCTACCCAATTTTATGAAGGAGAAGCTTGATTTTGATCACCCAAGAAACATGGATGATGCAATACGAAAAGCTCGCATCTGCTACCAGCAAATGAAACAGAAAAATGAGGGACCTAAAGGAGGATTGAACAAGAAGGGAAGGAACTTGATCTGAAACAGACAAACAAAATTTACTAAGGGCAGAAATATATAGCAAAAACCTCTCGGTAAATTTCCAGCAAGGAACTAGCCCAAAGCTACATATTCTGAAAGTAAACAGTCGGAAGGTGTTAATAAATTGGTTAATGACGAGCAGTCAAAACTACCTCTGCAATGTTGGGAATGTAGAGAACCCCACTATTACAAAAATTTTCTGCATAAAGCAAGCACAAAACAACTATCAAATATGCGAGAAGCTTTCATGGTTGGAGAAGTGGCGAGGAGCATGCCCAAAATTATTACTTCTCTGGATGATCATCAAGTAGAATACCAACCCACCATGATTGGATATGAAGGTATGATTGCTAAGCAACCTGTCTTTGTTCTGTTTGATCCTAGTGCTAGCCTAAGCTATGTTAGTCCTAAGGTTCTAGAAAGTTTTCAATTGTAAAGCAGTAAGTTTCCAAAACCATGGTTAGCGAAATTAGTCATCCGGGCGAAAAGAAAGGTAATTGAAAAAAATAACATTATCCCATAACAATTTCAGGACAACCCATTTGCATTGACCTTAACATACTCCCTTTCGGTTCGTACAACATTTTAATAGGGATGAATAGGTTGAAAAAATGTTGGTACCTAGTTGATTGCAAGAAAAAAACTGTTAGTTTTATCACTGGGTCAGGCCAGAGGATGAAACTTCAAGGAATCAAAACATATACCAAGTTACGTACTATTACTGCTAGTCAGCTAGGAAAATGTATTAGGAAAGGCTGTCAGATATATGTTGTCTAGGTGGGATTTACGAACTCCGAAGATAAAATGACCTCCTTGGACAATATTCATGTTATTCATGAATTTGCTGATGTATTCTCTGAATCCATTCCTTGATTACCATCCAAGCATGATATTGATTTCATTATCAAACTAATTCTGGGTGCAACCCCTGTATCCAGGGCCCCTTATTGCATCAGCGTACCTGAGTTAATAGAATTCAAAATGCAGCTCCATGAACTTCTGGATAAAAAGTATATCCACCCTAGTGTGTCACCTTGGGAAGCCCCTGTACTATTTGTATGAAAGAAAGACAAAACCTTGAGATTATGCATTGATTATCATTAGTTAAATAAACTGACCATTAAATATAAATATCCCTTGCCACATATTGATGATCTATTTGATCAGGTGCAAGGAGCCAAAGTATTCTCAAAAAATCGATTTAAGGTTTGGCTACCACCAAATAAGGATAAAGGAGGAAGACATTTGCAAAACAGCATTCTGAACTCGTTATGGTCATTACGAGTTTGTGTGGTTTCTATTTGGCCTCACAAACACCCAACTACTTTTATGAGTTTGATGCACGATATTTTCCAGACTTATCTTGATAAATTTGTACTGATTCCTATTGGCAACATTTTAATATACTCGAAGAATCAAGAGGAACATGAAAAGCATATGAGGATAGTGTTGCAAACTCTGCAAGAAAATCAGTTATATGTTAAATATAGCAAGTACAACTTTTTCAAAAGTTAGATTCAGTAATTGGGTCACGTTATATCAGTAGAGGGAATAGCGGTGGATGAGGAAAATATCAAAACCATTATGGAATGGACCATCACAACGACTGTTGCTTATATCGGGTCATTCCTGGGTTTGGTCGGGTACTACTGTCGGTTCATCAAAGGATTTTCGAAAATCTCTTTCCCAATGACCTCATTACAGAAAAAGGAACGCACTTTATGATGGACAACCCAATGTCAACAAAGCTTTGAAAGACTAAAGCACCTACTGACCACTGCACCTGTGTTAAAGGTATAAAATCTGGAAAAGTATTTTGTGGTTTGTACGGGTGCTAGTAAAGAAGGTATTGGTGGAGTGCTGACATAAGAGGGAAAAGTTATTGCTTACGAATCAAGGAAATTGAAGGAGTATGAGCAGCGATATTCTGCTTACGAACTTGAATTAACAGTAGTGGTGCATGCACTTAAAATGCGGTGACACTATCTGTTGGGGAAGAAATTTTTGCTATTAACAGATTAGAGAGGCCTTACAAATTTCTTTAACCAGTCTAGCTTAAATGCTTGGCAGGTCAGATGGACAACATTTTTAAGTGAGTTCGATTTCAAAATGAAACATCTTAAAGGGAAGGAAAGTCGAGTGGCCGACGCATTGAGCAAGAAATTACATTGTATTTATGAGGTCCAAATCAGTCAGGTACACTCAAACATCCCTGAAATCATAAAGGAAGCCTCCCTCAAGGATCTAGAGTACACTTTTCTTTGGCAATAGACAAAGGAAGCTCAATTGAAAGGGGAAATATCAGAGTTTTAAATAAATTCAGATAAGATCCTCACCTTCAAAAACAGAATTGTTCCTAACCAGAATTCTGTTAAACAATTGATATTGGATGAGTTTGATAGGAAACCTTGTGTTGGTCACCCAGGGTACCAAAAGCTGCTTTCAGCCATCAAAAGGTTATTTTTGGCCTAGGTTAAGGAAAGTTATCATTGAGTACTTGTCCAAATGTTTTGAATGTCAATTAGTGAAGATGGAACATTAGCATCCCGCTAGTTTGTTACAACCATTTCCCATCCCAGAGTGGAAATGGAAGACCATATATCTAGACTTCATCTCTAGCTTACCTCGCACTAAGAAGCAACACGATCAATTATGGTGGTGGTGGACAAATTGAAAAAAAACACTCATTTTATACCTATGAAATCCACTTACAAAACTATGGAAATTGCAGAAATATCTATGAGGGAAATCTTTCATCTGCATGAAATAGCCAGGGTGGTAATTTATGATAGGGATGTAAAATTTACATTCACATTCCGAAAAACCCTGTTTTTAGAATTGGGTACCTAGATCTAATTTAGTATAGCTTACCATCGTAAAACAGATGAACAAATCGAACGACTAAATCAGGTGCTAAAGGAGATGTTATGTATGTTTGTGATGCAAGAGACACATAAGTGGGAAGACTACCTCCACCTAGTGGAATTTTCTTATAATAATGGGCATCATGAATCATTGGGCATAAGCCCCTTTGAGGTGTTATATGCGAGAAGGTGCAGGGTGCCCATAGATTGGAATAGTCGAATTAATAAGCTAGCCTTGGGTCCTAACATGCTTGAAAAAATGGAGGAGATGGTTAAGAAGGTTTCACAAAATCTAAGGGCTGCCCAAGATAGATAGAAGATGTATGCAGATAAAAAGAGAACATACAGATAATTTTAGCTAGGGGATCGTGTATATCTAATAGTAAACCCCAAAAAAGTTCCTTACAATGGAGGGGTTGTGCCAAGGTAGCACCCTGTTACTGTGGACCCTTTCAAGTCTTGGAACAGATTGGACCTGTATCCTATAAGATTGCGTTACCAACCCATATTTGGGTCCACAATATTTTCCATGTTTCCCTGCTAAAACAATATGTTTATAACCCTCGGCATATAATTAGCTAGGAAAATATTCAGGTAATTATTTAAGTAGAATACATAACTTTTGGATAAACTATTTTGAGGAAGTTGTGACTGTGAATTGTAGATGTGTAGGTCGAACCGAAAGGAAAGTTTCTGGCAAAATCTCTTCATACTCTCAGTCTGAGAGAAATCACCTTGTGGAAGCAAGCCATCACCCAGGTTAAAGTGTAGTGGAAGCACTTTGGCCCAGATGAGGCCACCTAGGAAGAGGAGGAATTTATGAAGAAAGCTTGTCGGGTGTTATTTTCTTAAATCAGAACGAACACCAGGGACGGTGTTCCTCATATGGGGAGGGAGATATAAGACCCCAAGATACATAAACAATTACTATGGTTAGTAAGTTTTATTTTTATATTTTACTGCATTAATTTTCTTATTTTATGTTGTTAAAATGATAAATTGCTGAGGATGGAAGGCCAAGTTATATCTGGTTACCTAATTAATGGATAATTAGGAGTTCAGATATTTTAACAAAAGTAAAAATTGTTTCCAATAGTTAAAAGAAACAGTTACAAAGGGACAGTTACTCATGTGACCCTGGGAGGGGAGATATGGATGGGGGAAGAGTCTAGAGAGGATATCTTGGAGTTGGGTGAAATAAAATAGTGGGAGAATACTCGAAGATAGTTTGCAAGCACAATAATTGAGGCTGGATAGTGAGTCCTGAGGCACAAGGTACCCGACTATAGCTGGACTTATCTTAATTGTGAATAGAAGTAGGTGCTCAGGGGAGAGTCTCGACATGATTTCGAGGCTTGCGACTTTGAGGAGAGACATTCTAGATAGGATCGAAGTTGCATGTTTGCAAGTATTAAACAGATAAGTAACTCAGATTTATATTTAGGAATTAATGATAGAATATGAAAAATTACTCTTTTCACTGACAAAATAAATTAAGGAGAAAAGTTTCATAGAAGTGCATTTCGAACAAAAAATATAATTGAATTACCTAGATTCCAAAGAGTAGACAATAAAGTTCATAAGAAATGTATGATAGAGCTTTTTCATTGTAACAAATAGATACACATGTATCCTTGAAACTGTAAAGATAACATGTATAATAGCAGGTTCGAAATCTTGAACACATAATAGAAAGAAGGAGAGATAAGTTATATATTTATGAAGTCATTGACTGTTCATTCAAACTGTTACTCTTTTAAAAAACAAGAAACAGAAAAGAACCTACCTATCATTATAGACTACAAGAATCAGACAGTAATTAAAATATACCAGTACAGGGAAACAAAAAATTCATTCTCTTAAATGTAGAGGACTGAACATAGATAGACTGTAATTTTAAGAAACTTAAATTAAGAGGTAGTAGCAGAATTGTCTCTTCGGCCTGAAAATGTCATCATCATGAACTAACCCAACTCTTGAATCATTTTTAAATAGATGTCCATTGTTCAACATTTTATTATCTTTAAGAGAAAAAAACCTAGGTTAACCCACAGTCGAAACTCATAAAAACAGTTCAAAACCCATGCTAATGTCATGCGCAAAACATAACCAATGTACATAGACATCCAAATAAAGGTCTAGCTCACCAAGTTTCAACATAAAGCCTCCATCCAGAAAACATTTCTTCCACGGTGCAAATTATCATATAACTATTAAACATTTATGAACTAGAGAGGATTTTTCCGACCTGTAAACACCCACGAAGAATCATAAGCTCTTAAAAGAACAAAAGACGTTGTCTTAACCACTTGAATAGTTTGTCATCTACAGTGGGATACATGCAATCGTGTACTAGTGACCACAAAATCCATTAGGAAGGTAAACCTGCTAGTGAACAAATTGAAAGATGCTGAGAGGGCGACGACCATACCTGAGACTGGAAGATTCCATCAGATTTAGTTAGCCAAATTTAGAAACAGATACCCATAAGGAACTGTTAGAATAAATCTATGGAAGTTATGAACAATAAGAAAACTATGTGCTTACCTTCCGATAATCGACTTCAGACCTAGCTACCTTCCGTAGAACCGAAAAACCATCGAGCCACCCCTAGATGGTGGAGGCAACAAGTTGAACACTGCACCAGATGAGAGACTAAAGTGAATCCCAAACTTAGATAACATAGAAAATTGAAACAACATAGGGTCGAGTAGTTTAGGATACCTTTCGGTGCAGGGCTAACCAAAGTATCCATTGCACAGTTGAAATGACCATGAGCGAACCTAAAACCACTGAAGGCCAACCTCATTGCAGAGTAACGAAAAACCAAAAGCCGCCAATGGAAAATGAATCCATAGCCGGTCTGATGTGGGGAGTTGGTTAAATGGTTAAACCATAAACCCTCACCATTGTCGGATTTCCCATCAAAGATCAATGGGAGTAAATCAGGCCAGCTATTGTAGGTGAGCCCAACCGTCTAACAGATACATGTAGTGGGATCAACCGTGGGTATGCCGCGTGTACTAGAGTATAGGAAACATTTAACCAATGTCCGATCATGGACGGCTACAACCATTGGGAGCCATGCGAAAATTAATTGCAAGCAAACGTATACATCGTGAACTGTGTTGTATTTAATATAAATAGACAAGCCATAAGTGCACCACTAGGGATCATGTAATCACTGTTATGTGTTAAATATTACTAATTTTTTTGTATTTATTTACATATTCCATAAATTGTTTGATTGTGGTGTTATATGCATAAAATTAATTATATGAACATACAAATCTATATCTCTCTACTCAATTAAATGATTTGTGGTTTGAAGAGGTTAGGAAAGTATCATGATGCTTTAAGGTCATCAATCTCACCCTTATAGTAATTTAGCTAGTCAAAACTTGACATTATTAAACTTAAACTCTTTATAACATTCACTTTTACATGGTTTTGAAGATAATTACTCTATAACAATTTAAATTCATCCAAGTCTTGGTCAATAACTCAAAAACCTCATATTCTTATTTTATTCAACCTGAATTAGTAACGTCAAAAATTCCAAGTCTACCTTATATGAGGGTTTATGATTACCATGTAATATATGATGTACAATTAATATATAATAATTTAACCATAAGAAAAGTTATAAATATCAAGTCTCCCTTAAATTGTGGTTTATGATTACTATGTCTTATTCTTTATATGTAGATACCTTAAACTATGGTTTATTATTACCTTGTAATATATTTTGTACAATTAATGTTTAACAATTTAATTATAAAGAAAGTTATAAATCCAAGACTACGTTAAATTGAGGTTAATAATTGCTATGTAGCATACTTTATATCTAGATGGTTCAGGGGATTTTTGGTTCTATAACCATTTAAATTAATCTAAAGTAACTATCTAGGGTACCTTAGATGTAGATGACTTTGGAGATTTTTAGTTATATAACCATTTAAATTAATCTAATGTAACTATCAATTAATTTTTACATAAGAAGATCGTACAAGGAGCAACTACTTTTTATAATAATATATTATTTTATATAAGACTGGTTGTAATTATTACACCAAATATAATTATTTGGCAGACTTTAATTCACATACTTGTTAAAATAAATTGTTTAACAAAT
>APFE031086022.1:0-14559 GCA_000404065.3 Pinus taeda | reverse complement strand
AATCAGACACAATGGTTGTAATTCCTTCTTCTATTCAATAAAGTATTTGAACCTTTCTCCCATATGTTTGTATTGTCATATGATGCTTATATGTGTGAAATGTATCTAATTCCATTTACTTGTATTCAATAGATATTTTGATTTGATCGGTTTTTTGTCTTCTATTTGTGTTTACAGGTGCTTCTCAAGCATGTTAAGTATGGTAAGGAGAAACATGATCGATACAAAGGAGACAAGAGGAAAGCGGAACTACAAGTAGGTCTTCTCATCTTCTTTGTCTGATTTATTGCCTATAGGAAAAGGCTAAAGTGCTTTAAACTGTTGTTCTAGATATGGCTACTTATCTAAGGAATCAATATTTATCTGTAGATACCAAATTCTCCAAAACACAAAGCCAATGCTAATTACAAGTAGTGCCATGATCAGCATTAGGCGCCACACAAGTTCTAGGTGGGCGATAAATATTGACTACATTTGTAGAAGGAGCGCCTTGTTGGACCCCACCGCAAGCTTCACTCGCTCTAATAAGGGCCATACACCATCAATAAGGCTGTAGGGACAATATCTTTGAGCTAAGAATTACACCATTCCTTGGTCTGCACCCACTGTTCAATGTAGACCACCTTCGACCATACTTTCTACCATTTTTGTACACATCCGACATTGCAAAACAACTCACACCAACAGAGCTAAACCCAGACAACATGGAACATGCCACAACTGAATAGATCATGGACACGTAGATCAAGAACATGCAAATAGAGGATCCAAATATATTGAGTTGTCCAAGCATGCCAACTCCTTCACCAGGGCAAGTGGCTCATCAGGAACTAGGTTCAACAGAAATTTCCTCACCTCATAGAGGCTCTGCATGCAATGGGGACCATTGCTTCCTAAGGAGGGAGGAATGATCCAAGTGGATATTGGTGGCCACCAACCTATTCCAATTGTACCCCCACTATTATTTCTTTTTTATTTTCTTAATTGTAGCACAACTTACTATTTTTGGCAGTTTTTTGAGTCCTAAACTTCTAGAGCCGTTTTGAGGGAGTAAAAGACGTTTTTAGGGAAAACGGAGAGACTGAAAAATCCCCAAATAGGTATTGTAGTTTGCTTTTGGCCTCCTATTTGAGATATTCAAAATGAAGTATTAAGATATCCAAATAGAGATCGTATGCCAAAATCCGACCCTAGGAAGTTGATGTACCAATTTACCCAAACGGGCCCACAATTTTGGCGCTTCACCTCCTAGGGTTAGATTTTTGTATGTTTAGGGTTTTCAATTATTTTTCAATAATAAATAGGCCTTTAAGCCTCATTGTAGAACAATTTAGAGGCATGTATCTGCCACATCTCTTCTTAGAGATAAGCTACCATTGCCCGAGCTAGTTTATTTCCATCCTCTTTGTAAGCATAATTCAATATTTGATATTAATGAAATGAAGTGTTATTTTTGCTGCATCTCTGTATCCATGGTTATGTTTGTAATTTGTTGCATTATTGTTTAAGTTTAGATCAATGGTATCAGAGCGGTCTATTTTTTTTTTTTTCTTTGCATGTCCCCAACGAGGTTGGGATATAAGGAGTTAGGGCTTGAACTAGCCGAACCTTCACAAGATGAGCCTCATAAATCCTGATAGCCTCCCATGTCAGAAGAGAAGAAAGACGAGGGGGCAGGATATCCTTTCAAAATCTTGCTTGAAGAAGTCCTCGATAAACAGAGGAACATGATGATGGATAACTTTTCCCAGATCCTTTAGCAGCTACCCAAAGGCGACACATCTTCTTCGGGCAGTCACTCTAGAAGTACCACACCCTAAAAGGTACAAGTTAACTTTGAAATCCCCACATTTGAAGGTTAGATAGATGCAACCATCGTAGATAAATGGTTAAATTTGTTAGAAGGATATTTTTCTGTTCATGATTTTTTGAGTTGGGAAAAGGTTACTTTCACACTTCTCAAAGCTGCCCCCCACATCAAGGACTAGTAGGAAACTTATTGTGAGAAGAAGGATGAAATTTCAACGTCATTATTTTCAACCGCACCCACTTGGAATTCATTCCAAGATACCGTCAAGGAGAAGTACTACTTTGTTGGGAGGTATGAGGATAAATACATAAAGTGGACCACGTTGCGACATGGAAGGGACCAAGACGTGCCAAAGTTTACTAATGTTTTTCATACCCTTCGCACGAAATTGGGTATCAAGGATTTTAAGCAAAATTTGGTACTCAAGTACCATAGTTTTCTGCACAGGCACATCATGATGAGATGGAGTTCATGGACATCTCCTCACTTGGCACGACGTATTGTTATGGTGTTAAGATTGATCAAAAGTTTAAATAGAAGAAGCAAGACTTTTGATCTGCAAATCCAAAGTAAGGAAAAGGTGCCCCTATACTGTAGACCAAAGGACAAAGCCAAGGCAGAGTGGCCCAGGACAACCCACCGAAGTTGCAAGCAAAGAACAACACAACAAAGGCAAAGAATGAAACAGGAAAATGGTGTGAGTTCCATAAGATCTCCATTCAAAATGCAAGTGAGTGTCAGGCCAAGAAGTCATTGGTGGTCGAGTTGAAGGCTTCCGAATTAGACGCATGTTACAAATTTGAGTCAAAAACTGACAACGAGAATGACAAAGGGAAGAAAATCATTGATGCGGAGCCTAGTGCCACCATGGTCACCGCCAAGATCCAAAAAAATGAGCCTGAAGATCTAGAGGAGGGGGAACACCTCTTCCACTCATAGATGTGGGTGACTGGTTCTCTGCTACAATTCATTATCGACGACGGGAGCCAAAAGAGCCTCATTTCAGTAGAGGTCATGAAGCAGCTGGGTCTACCAAGTATAAACAACCACACCCATACACCATCAGGTGGATTAACTAAGAATAAGATCTCTGTGTTAGCCAATAGTGTCATCTTCCCTATAGCATCAAGCCCTTCACGAATGAGGTACCCTGTCATGTTGCTGCTCTTGAAGTTTGTGATGTATTATTAGGGAAACCATACTTGTGGAAGAGACATGCCATATATGAGTCAAGACCTCGCTATGTGATTATTACTTTGGGCAGTAAATTGTACAAGATACCGAAGGTAGCCCCAGCTATCGCCATCTCATTCATCTCTGTAAAGCAATGCAGTCAAATAATTTCACAGACCATGAAATTTGCTTTCCTTATGATTCCCTCAGGGCAAGAAGAAGATTGTGGCTGCAAATTTCAGACAGGGATCCTCCGCACAGTAGCAATAGATGGAAAAGGTCATGGAGGAATATAGGGACATTTTCACCTCACCTACTGGGGAACCTCTACATTGTGAGGTCTAGCACTCCATCGATCTGAACCTAGGTGTGACACTACCCAATAGACCAATCTATTAACTCTCTGTTTTGGAGAACGATGAGATGAAGAGGCAGATTCAGGAGCTATTGCAGAAAGGGCACATCAGTCTAATCTCATCACCCTATGGGAGCCCGATTGTATGGCTATAGAAGAAGGATGAGACTATGAGACTTTGTATTGACTATCGGGCATTGAACAAGATCATTGTCTAGAATAGATACTCAATACCATAGATTGATGACCTTCTAGACTAGCTCAAGGGGACAAAATATTTCAGCAAGGTTGACTTGAGGTCTGGTTATCACCAGGTTCATATCGAACCTTGTGATGTGTGGAAGACTACCTTCAAATCCAAGGAGGGCCTTTTCGAATGGTTGGTCATGCCTTTCGGGTTGACAAAATCCATTGCAACCTTCATGAAATTGATGGATGACATCTTGCGACCCTTCACCAATGTATTTGTGGTGGTGTATTTAGATGACATCTTGAACTTTAGCCAAAGTTTGGAAGATCACCTCTACCATATTCTATAGGTTCTCCAAACCTTGCGACAACACAAGCTGTGTACCAATTTGGAGAAATGAACTTTTGGCATGACCAAGGTTCAATATCTGGGGTACATCATTGACGAGTAGGGTGTGCATGTAGACCCAACCAAGATTCAAGTCATTCAGTATTGGTCAACCCCAATTACTCTAACAGAGCTCCACAAATTTCCAGGTCTTGCCAATTTCTACCGCAGGTTCATGTTTGGGTTATCTCATAGCACTTAGCCTTTAAGTCGAGTCACCAAGGGTGGAGCGAAAGAAAAGTTATTTTGGTCTGAAACCCAAGAGAATGAATTTTCCAAGTTGAAGCATCGCCTATGCTCTACACCAGTTCTTACATTACTAGAACTACAACAACCATTTGAGATTAAGATAGATGCCTCTGACTATGCCATCGGTGTAGTTCTTACTCATCAGGGGTATCTGATGGTTTACCACAGTGAGACACTTTCAGACATAGTCTGAAAGTATCCCACCTATGACAAAGAAATGTATTCCATTGTGTAGGCCTACCATCAATGGAAGCATTACATTTTGGGGAAGGAAATGGTCATCCATACAGACCACCGACCCCTGTAGTTCATACATACATAAGGGAAGTTGCAAAACAATCACCATCAGAAATGGCCCACATGCCTACAATAGTTCCATTTGAACATTAAGTACAAGAAGGAAAACACCAATAATGTTACAAACTGCCTCAACTGACCACCAGTCATGACGCTGATCATTGGCTCGACTCCTATGGGTACGAGACTTTGGGATGGCCGCATCTTTACAAGAGGGATCCAAAATTTGGAAATACATACCAGACACTCCTGGAAGGTAAGTAAGTTTCAAAATTTCACCTTCATGATGCACTATTCTTCCACCTGAGACACATTTGTGTTCCTTCAAACGAGCATGCCAAGATGATTTGGGAGGCACACTATAGTCAGATCGATGGCCATTTCAGAGTAGAGAAAATAATGGCAGGATTGAAGAAATATTTTTATTGGTTGAACCTTCCTGAGGATGTTGGGAAGTACATTAGATCTTACACTTCCTGCACCATTGCCAAACCAACCATCAAGAATCGAGGTCTATATACTCTTATGCCTACTCCTAGTCAACCTTGGGAATCCATCTCCATGGATTACATGTTAGGCCTTCCTTATACTAAGCACGACAATGACTATGTTTTCATGGTCGTTAATAGATTCTCAAAGATGGCCATTATGGAAGCCTGCAAGAAGAGTATCACAACAGAGGCCACTATTAAGCTCTTCTTTGAGTGAGTGTGGGGACACTTTTGGATCCCATAGTCCATTATTTTAGATTGGGACAACAGATTCCTGAGTGCATTTTGGTCAAGTGTCTGGTCGATGCTGGATACCAAACTTACTGAGTCCACAACTTTCCACCCCCAAATGGATGGCCTAATAAAGGTCGTCAACAAATTGAACATACACATTATGTGTATGTACAACTCGAAGCATCCTCACACATGGGATGTGTTGTCCTTTGAGATAACCTAAGGTCAATTAGTTATGCCAAAGCATCTATAATGTTTTGTTATTTTGAGTGATTGGATGACCAGTGAACTATATATAAATAGATGCTTTAAACTTATACAATTTTTTTTATAAAATAAAAGGTTGTTCTTTAACTACACATGGTTGGTTTAATTTTAATGTGATGGAGAAGTAGAGTATGGAGAGGTATAATTGATTTGATATTCAAATTGAATATTAACCATTTATAAGAAGAAATCAAGAAAGCAGTGCTTTCTTAACCAACAAAATATAATAAAACTATTACAGAGATCTATTGTAATTTATATTCAAAGAGGAATTTACAATAACAAATAGTTCTGTAAATTAGTCTCTTACTTAAATTACAACTTCACAGAGGATTCAAAATGAAACTGATATTCAATTAAATTTTAAATCGAATGATTGAAAAATACTTAATTTATATGAAGAAAACATAATGAATAGACAAGATGAAATACAACTCATTGAGAGAAAGACCATATGAGGAAAATCCAAAATCTTTATTATCTCAAAAATGCTCTAGCTTAGTACAAATCTACTGATAAATTGTTCAATGGCTCAACCCATAATAACTCAAAGGAGGAGTTATTTATACAAAATGTTACAAAAAATCTACAATCTATTTGGAATAAAATACCAAAATAGTACAAAATTACAAAAATAGAACAATATAATAGGAACCAAAAAACTGCTGAAGAGGTGGCTCTATCCTTTTGGAATTTGTTGATGATCTGGCCCGAAAACACTGATGAGCTGTCCTGCTATCACAATGGGGAATTACTAAATTGTTTCACACAAATGATCCCATCTTTGTTCATTTGGGATTTCTGCATTTACCATTTTCTTGAATGTTTCATCCACCTTTGTATATCTTTCTAAATTAGGCTTAGTGAGAAACAAGTGCTTGATTTCATGTAAGATGGTTAAATCATATTCCAAGGCTTCTAGAAAAATCTTCCTTGTTATCTGTCCTTTCACTCCTGCAAATTTGGCTCTGTCTATTGCAATAGCATATAAATCCTTGCAATAATCATCTAATCTAATCAACTTATCATTCAAACCTACTAATCCTAGCAATCCTTTCTAATTTAAAACATTAAATTTTGAATGAAATCTCTTGACAGAAATCTCCAGGGTTTGACACTTAGTTTCCAATTGATTGATCAAATTCTTTTTCTATAATACCTTTTTGATCTCCAAAATGGTAGCTGTTCTATCAAAGATGTTTATTTCTTCTAATTCCTCTCTGCTGTTTGAATTTAAAATCTTGATCATATCCGTGGGTTCTGCTAGCTTGGTCATCAAGGCTAATTTTTGTTCTTCAATTACTGCTCTGCATCTAGTAATGAGTTCATGTTGCTCAAAAATAATTTGTATGGATGGGCATACATGTGTCATGGATTGATCAATTTTTTTCCAAATACTCTCCTTGACATGAGCCAAAGTTTCTGCCATCAGTGACTCACTCTCCAAATTTTGGATTTTAAGCTCTAATTTGCGAGCCTTCTGCATTTCTTCCAGATACTTAATATCATTTTGTACTTTCTACAATTCCAGAGTTTGAAATTTCTGAAGTAGCTTATGGTTTTCCTACTTTTGAATTGATAGTTCTTGTCCTAATCTGGCTGGGCTAGCTGTTGTTGATGTAGACTAAATGCCTATAGATGAGGAACTAGGCTTTGTACCTGCAACTGCTATTGGGATTGCTGCTACGGGCACCATGGAAAATTGCACTATTTCCTTCTCCTTCAATACCTCTTCAATTTGTTCTTCCATCTTCTTCAACTATATATTCTGCTCAATAATAAGCTTGAGGATATCCTCCTTTTTCTATTTAGTTTTGGCCATATCCTTGGTCAGGGGATCTTCAGTTGAAGGAAAATTCAATTCTTTCTCCAATGCAACAATGTTTGCATATTTCTTCTTAGAAGTAGTTCTGCATATTTTACATCCTTGGGATCATATCCCACTTTAATCACAAAATCCTCTACTGATTTTATTCTATTGTCTTTAGCTAGAGTGGAGATATTTTCTAACTTAAGTTGGGACCGAACATTTGATAGAGAAGTCCTGAGTTTATAAAGAGACATGGCTGTGGTTGTCATAGTAGAAAACAACATCTCACCAGCTTGTCTATGCATGTCCATTTGGTCAATTAGATGGATTTGACTAGTGTCAAATGAAAACACAGTTTTCTTGTAATTAGATGGTGATTTAGGAAATGGAATATGGGCTTGTAAGAAATCCATTTGCATTTTTCCCTTCTCACTGTCAAAAGTAGAAAGGAGCCTATGTTGGGAAGTGGAAGTTTGCTTCCAGAACTGAATGTACACATTGGAATTTAAAGTCTCATTTTTCTGCTTAATTTCTGGGAACCTTGAAAATATGTTTGAATCATCCGAAGTGTTGGTTCCTGTTGACTGAATAATTTCTAGAGGCTCTCTAGAAGGTGAAATTGCAAGAGGAGTAGTTGACGCACTAACTGTGGGAGGAGTGGTTGATGTACTAACTCCTGATGATGTAGATACTTCCAGATCTCCAAGATCAATGATCATTGGTGGAGTCTCTTTTTCTGATATGATCAAGCTGGCTTTAGGCTTCTCTACATGAAAAATGAATCCTTTCTGTTGGCTTGTTAGGGTCTGACCCAGGTTCGGAGTTAATTAGCCAAACAAATATTGGTACTACTGGCCCTTTCGGCAATAGTCTGCGGAGCGCGGAGTAAGGTCTCACCTGAAGTAGTATGGGAGGGTGCTATAACCAGGTTTCCACACCTTGGAGATGTCTGATGAGTTCACCTGGTCCATGATTTGTCCCTGCGTGCAGTTTTCTTCGTGCACTTTCCCATTCCTCGCGGCCTGATATAATCTGTTCACGTAACCCTACCCAGGGGCTATGCATCGTGCTCTGTGTTATTACCTAAAACCTTGCTTATATTCCAATATTAGTTAATTATCTTTTCCTACTTGAGTTCTTTAAGTTATACTTAACAACATAGGACCTTCATACAGGTGTGCGTAGTAAATAAACAATATATTTGCAAATTATATCAATGATGCATTAACCTAAGAACAAATACACATAATTATAGAAAAAATTCTCTTTATTGATTCTTTCCCTGGTTACGGACTCGACTCACCCTGTGCACTCAGCTACAAGGGTCTATGCACTCAGCTGAGGATTACTAGGCCTTTGTGCACTCAGCTGCAGAGCCTTCTCCTACTCTACGACCCACAGACACACTCTACACTTTGACTCCACCACTTAGAATTTTCATTCTTCCTTCATTATTTGTTTGTCTTCTTTTACACTTAGAGCCTTGCCCTATTTATATAATCCCATGGTCCACGGAATATGGGTAGGTCTATCTAGCCAACATTACATTACAAAACTAGGGTGGACAACCCTGTGACTCTATCATACTTTCGTGCCCTGCGCCCACAATTTGCGGAGCTTTACAACAAGATTCGATCAAAACTTGGGCTTTAAGCCCCAAAACATGCCTTGGGAGGATTCCATGCCCAACAGGCCCCCAACACAAACATCGTGACTCGCCCTCGAGTCACTCTGTCATCGCGACGATCTTTGCACGAAGTTCCTCCAACTGTTCTAGAACTGCAGCAAGGTCAACAACACACTGAGCTGTTGCTTGTTGGATCTGCTACATATGCTGTTCTGAAATCTCCTTGTCGAGAGTGCTTCTCTACATTTGTGTCGGTATCCCTTGCATTTGTTTATAGTCCTGTGCCTTTGTCCAGATCCTTGGAGCATGAAGACTGTGCTTCAGATGGTTAGTTAGATAGCCGGGCCACCCGTGTAGGGCTTTAAGCAACCGCCATTCACTTTGCTTGGGAAAGGCTCTCCATTTAGTTTGACTAGCTATATTGCACCTCCATTTGTGACCTAACAATGTATGGTCCTAGCCAATGCATTCTGAACTTTCCTAGGAATTTATCAAACTTATTGTCATACAACAATACTAAATCATTTACCTTAAAGGTGCACAACTTAATTTGGTGATCGTGCGAGGCCTTCTCACGCTACTTTTGCACCTGTTGATGAAATCCAACCAAGAACCATTCCTCCTCGAGTTCTTCTAGCTGCGCAAGTATTTCTTCTAGGGCTTCACGGTTCATCATACCTATGAGCACTGCTATTCATAGACTAGGGACAATATACTCCATTGGCATGACAACCTCCACACCATAAACTAACCGGAAAGGTTTCTGTCCCATTAGTTTCTTGCATGTTGTCCAGAAGCCCATAGTACTACAGGCACGCACAGGTCCCAATCGCTCCGCTGCACATTGCATACTTTGGTTAGCATAGTCTCTAGTATTTTGTTGAATGCTTCTACTGTCCCATTGGCTTGTGGGTGATACGGTGTGATTTTTTGATGATACACTTGGAACTCTTTTGTAAGCGCATTGATGGTTTCATTCAGGAAATGTGTACCATGATCACTCATTAAGATTTTCGGACAACCAAATCGAGTCAACACGTGTTCAAACAAAAACTTCGCAGCCGTGGTGGCCATGCAGTCTTTGACCGGCTGCGCTTCTGCCCAACATGTTAGGTACTCTGTTGCGGTGATAATGTATCGCATGCCTGTTTTTCCCTGAGGTTTGACAGGTCCTACAAGGTTAATTGTCTATTTTTTGAAGGGCTATAGGATCATTTGTGGATTCAAAGGCATCTCATCCCTACGCGATGGTTTACCTGTCCTTTGGCATATATCACAAGCCTTACAACGTGCTTTTGAATCCTGGTGAAGGGTTGGCCACCACAACCTTATGCAGAGAATATTTTGTATGGTTGTGCATCCTGCATAGTGTCCTCCTGCAGCACCACTATGCGCTTCTGTGAGGATCTGACTTCGTTCAAATTCAGGTACATACCTTCGTAGTATCTCATCATTCCCCATTTTGTACAGGTGCCCCGTGATGATAGAAAAGACAGCCGCACGCACCACTAGTTCCTTCTTTTGCTGGATAGAGTATTCCTTCAGTGTAGTCCCTATTGTCAGAAAGTGGGTTATATCTTCAAAATGTCTGTCCATGACGCGCACAGTAAAAAGCTATGCGTTAGTTAATCCTTCCTCCAAACTAGTAGGTTCCTCGCCCGTCTCAATGCACGACAAGTGATCCGGTTCTATGTTCAGGCATCTAGGCTTTACCACAACCTCAAAGTCATACTCTTGGAACAATAAGAGCCACCTGGATATGCGCCCCCCCAACACAGGCTTATTGACCAAGTATTTCAATGCGGAATGGTCTGTATACATCTTGAAATGTCCTCCTAACAAATAGTGCCGATATTTTTGGAGTGCGTACACCATAGCCAACGCCTTGCATTCGGTTGTGGAATAATCTTTTTCGGCTTTGGACAACCTGTGAATTGCAAACGCGATAGGGTGGTACAGCCCCTCTTCGCCTTCTTGTGTGAGCACCACTCCTAGCACTATAAATGATGCATCCACATGGACGTGAAACTCCACATCCCATTTCAGGAACACTAGAATTGGGACAGAGGTCAGTTTCTCATTTAGTACATCCAGGCTCTTCATGTAATCATCATTCTAGCAGAATATGACATCCTTTTTCAATAGTTTCTCCATTGGTGCGGTGATCTGGGCATAGCTTTTTCTAAACTTCCTGTAGCACCCCGTACATCCCAAGGTAGCCCGCAACTATTTAACACTTCGCAGTGCTTCCAAATTCAGAATTACTGCAATCTTCACGGGGTCTACCATTAGTCCCTGTTTGCAGACCACATGTCCCAACAGATTCCCAAAGGGAACAAGGAACATACACTTTTTGAGGTTCAACGCAATTTGGTGTCATCAACAAGTATCCAGCATCAAGTGTAAGCTCGTTACATGGTGCTTAAGAAATCCAAATATAGTCCAATCATCGAGATAGACCTCTAGGAATTTGTGGATATACTCTTTGAATGCTGCAACAACTATGCGTGAAAATATGGCTGGTGCGTTCTTTAACCCAAACGGGATAACGATGTATTGAAAGCAGCCCCACTCAGTCGCGAAGGTGGTCTTGCTCCTATCTTTTGGTGCAATTTTTATCTGGTGGTACCTTAAGAACCCATCAGTAAATGAATATGCT
Source organism: Pinus taeda (assembly GCA_000404065.3). Classification (NCBI taxonomy): domain Eukaryota; kingdom Viridiplantae; phylum Streptophyta; class Pinopsida; order Pinales; family Pinaceae; genus Pinus; species Pinus taeda. Next base: position 3,010 of record APFE031086022.1, on the reverse strand, counting down.
TCTTGCCTGCCGACATTTTCCAATACTTCGTCTGTTAACAGAGTCGGGAATGGGTCATGCACACAAGCGTCATTCAATTTCCTGAGGTCCATGCATATTCTTATCTCACCCTTCTGCTTATTCTCCTGTACTACCATAGGGCTTACCTAATCAGATTCTTCCATTGGCTCAATGATTCCCGCTGTGAGCATTTTGTCTAGTTCTATGCGGACCTTTTCCTTGTACTTTGGATTCAAGTGGTAAGGCCTCTGCTTAACCAGCTTCATGTCAGGTTTTAGGGTGATCTTCATCATCCATAAATCACCAATGATCCCCTTTAAGTCTGTGATCTTGGTTGGGAATAAGTCTTGGTACTCGCGGAGTAACTCAGCGACCTTATCCACCGTGGTATCATCCCAGTAGTCACCGAGCATTTCATACTTTAGTTCAGACTCTGTACCAATGTTTACCTACTTTGTTTTTACTAACACGGTAATTTTAGGGTCTTCAATCAATGGCCCTTGAACCTCACGATAGCCTTCAGTTTCTAGAATGTTAACTTTGCGTGGATCTTCGTCATCTTCTTCAATGTTTACATTATAACACTCTAGCGCGTAGCTTAGCCTGGCCGCCCATTCAGGCTGAAGCACTTCCATTGGCTCCTTGGGTATTTTAAAGATATCTGCTTTTACTACTTGTAGTGATCATCAACAATATCCCACCAACGATCCTCAAACATGAAGGTTAACAAGAATCCTTCACGTATGGCATCCCATTCATTTGTGCCATGGTGAAGCTCCATCTCTATATACCAACTCATGGGTATAATATCAAGGGTGTGATAGAACAGGTGCACCCACTCAGGTTGTGGCTCTTCCCCCTAGAAATTCATCCATTTTGTGAGGTGCATACGTGGATCATCCTGTCCATCATACTTGTCTTTCAATCAAATCTAAGGCTTCCCAAATCATAAGCGCATCATCCTTTGACAGTCATGCTGTCCTCAAAACTCTTCTGGTGCATACCCCACCACCTTGCTGGCATAGCGCATAGTACCTATTTCTGAGCGCCTAAACGCTGTTGTTACGACACTTGTTTTTCAAATTTGTTCAAGAAATCATCCACCTCGCCCAACCCATCATATGTAGGCAAGTCTCTTACCTCTGTTGCTATGCAGCGAAGTGACCTTGTCATCATGTTACAGTTGAGCGTGGTTACCTCGCGTAACTGGTTCTTCCATTGTTCTATCTCCTCATTAGAATCTAAGGTGCAGGAGCTTTTGAGTTCCCAAGAGATTCGGTCACCCTCGGTTGGATTTACCCAATCTTTCTCTTGCGCGGTTATCTTGTAGATGCAGACTAGATCATTTTCGTTATCACTGTCGTGCACTGGTTCTATGTAGTGTGATCCTTCTGCAGGGTCTAAATGTACCACTACACGCAGTGACTTTTTCTCAAAGATCATCTTGCGCTTATTTATATTTATTTCTCCATTCATGTCAATGGCCCAATCTATTCCCAGTAACGTGGGATAGGGATTGCTGTCATCCACAATCTCTATCACTTCGAAATCTGCTAGCGCGCTCGCTCCTTTGATGTCTACTATGATTCCCTGCAATCTCCCCATAGGTAGGATCTTTTGTTGGTTCACTATTCACAGTTGGATAGGAGACCATTGCAGTGTAGGCCTACCCATGTGCTCCCATGTTTGCTTTGGTAGGATGTTCATGTCCGATGCTAGATCCAAAATCACTTGATCCATCTCATATTCCCTGATCTACGTGGTCAATCTCATCTCCCTTCCTATTCATGTTGTGTGCTTCCCAAGCTTCCGGACTACGCGCGGTTCTCCTGGCGCAGTCCCAACACATCTAGTTATGAGTTCTTGCAGCCCCTTTGCAACCTTGTTGTCATGCAGCAACTTCATGCATGTCTCCAAGAACGTAGTTGTTGGCCGGATAAATTATTCTTGCAGACAAGACCGATCTCCCTAGTATCGAATGATATCTAGCAACAAGCAGCACGAGTAAATCTACTTTTCTCTAAACATGTTTCGATTCATAAATGAAAACTAAGAGGTGTAATAGACCCTACCTCGGTCCAACGCTTGTTTGTGGCAGCTTTGTTTCAACAGCTTCAAGAAATTCCCTTTTAATAACCTACATACACAAACAAACACACATCAAAGAACACTTGCATAGATACTATAATAAAACATTTTCATTATGAAGATCAAGGAGCTCATAAAATAAACCATTAAAGACAGTTCATTGAGAAAAACAAACTTGATCGTATTAACTTTATGAATAAAAGAACCTTACAACCTTTGCCTTGATGTTGCACAAGCTCTTTCCAGGGTCTAGCAGGAGTCTCCTCTACTTTGACAAGCCTCACTCACTTCCCAAATGACATGAAAGGTATGTGATCTCTCCTCTCACAAGCTCAAAAAGGAAATCTAATTTCCAGCAGCATTTACCCTCAAGAATCTTCAACTTTCAACCTCCCCTACAACCAGCCCAATGCCTAAATTTATAGTGAAAATGGAGGAAGTTTCAGGTCCACCATTGAAGGGATAAGTTCCTCCTTCAATGGGATAAGCACCTCATATCATGGAGTGATCTCCCTTAGTTATGGAATGGATGAACCAAGGTGGAGCAGACTTGCCAGCGCAATATTCCTTCTAGAAGTGTCTAGAAGTGACCCACGATGAGTTTTTAAGAATGAACTCACGCCTTTTTAACTTTTACAGGGGTTCGCACCCATCACTTGACAGACAGAGCGGTCAGGTTCGCAGGAAACATGACCATTGGGTGCGGCATCGCAGGCAATGCTAGGAGAAAGTGCGAAACCAGGATTTGAGATATTTTTAAGGTCTTTCTCCCATTTTCAAGGCTTGATATGAAGAGCTGAGGCTTAAGACTTGCAAAGGAGGTATATATGAGTGTTGATGGACTCACACAAACTGTAGAAAGTCATGGTGACAATTTTTTGTGTAACAGATTTCCCCCTAAAGTGTGAAGTCTGTAATAGAT
>APFE031086020.1:0-14073 GCA_000404065.3 Pinus taeda | reverse complement strand
TAAATATAAAAAAAAGATTAAAAAATACATATATAGAAAGGAAAACTACATGACAAAAAAAAATATGTATATAAAAATAACAGTAGCACCTACAAGAGCCTCTGTCTGATGCTGACATACCAAGGCCACCACTGACGAGCCATTGATCAACCGCAACAGAATCTGCTGACGCAACCGTTATATCCTATCGCCACTCCTCGAACCTCTGCCGCCTCCATCATTCGCCAACCACCTCTTCTCCACCTCCCTGCTGCCACATGACTACACCTCCGTTGTTTAAAAAAAGAAAAGAAAAAAATAACCATAAAAGGATTAAGGAGCAACTGCGAAATTAAGAAGGAATCAAGCTTTATTGTTGTGTGCAACTTGAACTCGTGCAAGGACAACTAAACTCCCACACATTTCTAGATCTATATAAACTCATTTCCATTAAGCAAAGGGCGTTGACCATTGCGATTGTGGTATTAATACTTGCAAACTAGAGAAGTGAGTTGACCACAACTTTAGCGATTTTTTACAACCATTTACAAATGCCACTTTGGGCTGTCATCGTAGTTGCAAGCCACAGTTGCCAATGCTGTCCATACAAATCCCAAATAGTTCAAATTAAATTAAATAAAAAACTGCAATTCATTTTCCTTCTTCGTACATCGATCCAGATTTTTTCTTTCATTCCAATTCGTACAGTTTTGGTAGTCACCTAGTGAAGTCAAAAGTCGTGACTCATATATGTACTAGTGTGACTTTTTATCAAATACGTACAAACGATTTTTTATCAAAGCAAAACATAATTTCATATAATTATAGGGTTAAGAGATAAACATGAGTTATATATAATCTAAAAATAAATACAAAGAAAATATAAGATATTGAAGTAGATAAAGGGTGATATTAAAAAGGTCAAGACACAAAGGTGCCAAGGTTTTAAGAAATTTTGAATATTTTTATAAAAGTATATATATATATATATATATAAATTAAAGAGTGAAAAAAAAGAAGAATTAAAGTGAAAAAGCAATATATTATAGAATTGAAAAAGGGTTACCCTTAAAGCCCTAAGCTCATTTTGAAAAAAACAAAAGAGAGAAAAACAAGAAAAAATAAAAAAATGGAAACCAACAGTAGTGAAAGATCTCCTAAAACTTTTAGTAAATATGTTAGTACACTATTTAAAATCAAAGGATCACTCGCAGGAAGACATATTATAATCTCTATCAGTCCTACTGGAGATAGTAATTATGTTAGTACTAAATGTGCTAACCAACTAGTAATTCTTGAATCGAATATAATCAAAACAAATTTTGTTGACGCAAGTGACAAACAATACGATATAAACAATCTACAACTAAATATTGGGGATTATACTTTTACCTCACAAGTCACTGTGAAAACCTTATTTTTTGACAATAGTGACATTGTTTTGGGCTCACCCTGGATGGAAACTCTAGGGTCCTCTATTCTGAATACAATTTTTTTTTTTAACATTTTCCTACAGGAAGAAGAAAATAGCACTCCAAGGTGTTACATTAAAGCCAAATTCAATAACACTAGAAGACATACAAGATATTTCAAAAATAATTTTTCAAGAAGGCAAAAAAGTTATACAAAATATGCAAAGTGAAGTTGACAAGATCACTGCTGAAAAAAATAAAGAAGTTTATTGGTTTAAAGACCATAGTGAAAAATTATTGACACAAACTAAGAAGGAAACATTGAATATAGAAGTCCAAGTGGAAGAGAAAGTAACAGATACCAATCTAGTGAATGTCACCACTCAAGAAGAAGAGAAGCAAGTTGAAGAAAATACAAACTTAGATGTTGTAGTTCAGACAATGAACATCCCAAGTGAAGGTTCTGTAACCAGCTTGACAACAGCGGAACCTGATGTAATTTAGAATCTTGCAACACACATGATAAGGGAAACTAAAAGAAGTCTTTATCTACATCCAAATCACAAGAACAAACATCTCAATCAATCTATGAATCTGTGTCATTCAGAACATAAACAACAAACTTATGTTCTGAAGAACACTGAAGTGCGCACAACTCAGTCCAGTGATAACAATTCATCACAGGGTTCGATCACCGCAAGGTTCAATAAAAGATTGATCTGGGATGGTCCAATCCCTTCTCCGTGCGACAAATTTATATGTCACTCCAAGGAACATATCAACTTGTATAAACAAAGATGACTGTCCCAAAACGAGAAGACGTTCATAGCAGAAAAAGAGATCAAGCCCTTTCATCAACAAGCTTGGACAAAGCTTTTTTGAGGAGGAAGGAAATTTTACAAATAAATATATATAAATGATATAAATATAAATAATGAGGATAATTGTAATAACGATTAGTTAATTAGTAATTAATACTGAAGAGGCATGTTTAAACGGGACATGACTTTCCATGAAGAGGCACTGCCTAGTATATAAGCAGGCCTCTCACTCTCATTTGTATCATCATTCTCATTCATACATTTTAATATATATTCTTGTATCCTAAATGGAGATCTACATATTCCAAGCCTTCTGGAGTATTTAACTTGAAGAACGAACTTTGTTCACTTCTCGTGGTTTAAAAACAATTCTATGTCAGTCATAAAGAATCTTAATTTCTGTTTCCTAAACAAACAATTCGAATTATCTTTCAAAAATATACTTTAATATTAAAATGTAAATTTTGTTCTTATTTGTATCATTATTCAAACCTTGAATCATTCTTCTCCTGTAGCATTTTTACTTTTCTTGTTGAACCTTCTTTCACTTCTCAAATCTCGAGTTATGTTTAAACTAGTTATGAAATTTGGAATGACGTCCCAATCAGCACTTGAACCAGCTGATGTTCTTTTCTCAAAAGCTTGTATTATATATACTTATACGATAAAATTCCTTAATTATTTGCTTAAACCTCTATTGATGAGTGATGGTGTGAGGACCAAGGATAAAACTTCAAATGCAGTGCAACCTTAAATGTGTTTTGTATTTGTCTAAGACCAGTGGAAGCTTACATTCTTCAATATGTTTTGTATTTGTCTAAGATCAGTGGAAGCTTACATTCTTCAAGAGATATATAAATTTACATGTCTCTGCAATGCAGGGTATATCCAAGTCCAATTTATCCACGTCCTCAAATTGGAGATCTTCCAGTGCACAGTATCTTGGCATTGTACCAACTTCTGTTGTGGGATTAAGCCATCGATTTTGTTCTGCAGCTGACCTGAAGGGTGCAAGATTGAGGGCTCTTGCAAGGATACTTGGTGGTTTGAGGGGAGATATGGAAGGCTTAATACCAGTGTTGCTGAAAAGGGCACGTAACATCTCTGCTGATCCAAATGCTGTGAGTGTCATTGTCTATGACATAAACAGCTCCTGTGAAGATTTATTCCCAGAACAAGGTTTTTTTTTATTTAATGCAAGACACTCTGGAGTTAGATTTTTTTCTTCTTTTTACTGTCAGGAAGAGTAGATATTTTCACAAATCATGGGTAGGTTTCCTTTGCATTCAATTAATATTAGTCTAGTATTACCTTAATGAGTTTATCACTTTGTAAACTTCTGCCCTGAAATTTGATAAGTTCTAGAATCTATACAGTTTCAAGATTAGATTAAAGCCTGGTGAGAATCATGATTGTAAGGTTATGCTTAATACCATGCAGATCCTTTGACTAATTATAGTCCCACAAAATTCTTAGATACTGGTTATGTGCAACTTGGTTTTCTTCAAAAGGATGTTGCAGAATGGATTGCAGCCTTATGGGATGCTGGGATTTTCTCCTTTTCTGCCTGTATCTTCCCTCAGGAGGCACTTGCAACTGCTTCAGGAGGAAGCAACAATAAAGTCCAGCTCATACTATATGTATTTCAGGTTTGTTATGTTATACTTTTTGTTATTGTTATTATGCTTTGCTTAGTGCCAGATTGTATCATGAACTGCTCATTTTGCAGAAACATAAATGTTCTCTCTTCATAGTGAAAATACATTTTTATTACTATTCCAATAGTTTTTCTGAAGCGCTTGGTTTCATATTGAATCCAGGGACAAAATTTTGCCCATCTTTCGGTAGCACCAATGTCCTATACACATTGTGTTTCCATGTGCAGTCTTCTTAGGTCTTTGCAGCGTCCTTCCGGACTTTGGCGCCTTCAAGAGGTATGCATGTGATGTAAATGCTGTAGGAATATGTCAAAATACATTTTCATGGGAAGATTGTTCATTCAGTTGTAGCTTCAACGTTGAAGCTAGGGTTCAAACCTCATAATGTGAGTGGAATAGGAGTATGATTTGAAGCCTGAGGAACATGTGGGAAGGTTTGAGAGTTGGAAAAAAAGTTAAAAGACATCAATGTTGTGATCCAAATATTACCATAATGCTATAGACACTATAGAATAAGAATAGAAAGAATAAGAAAAGCCACACTTTGAGAATGATAACGAGTAAATGAGTAACATTTCTACTTTACAGATTATGCCTCAAATAAATCTTGATTATCCTGGAAACTAGATCTCCTTGGTATATATAGGAGACAAGGTACAATTACAAATAGTGAGCCAACCAATAATGACAACAATAATACAAGAATAGCAATGTAATGGCCCTCTCGTTCAAACAAGTGTTGCCCTCAATGCTTGATTAGCTATGGATGTTTTTGTATGAGGAACTTATGCCACCGAGTTGCATCATCTGCCTGCTGTTTGTTCCAATTAATTATGAATTCTATAATTTCTATTAAGCATTTTCTTCCATTTGTCAGCTTCTTCCGCTTTTGTTGCTCCTACCATGATAGTCTTGTTCCTATTAATTTTACTTGACCCTAACAACCTGGCCAATTACTACCTTGCAGATTCCTTGCACTAATGCTAAATCAAAGACACGACTGGGATCTTAACATATTATAATAGTGGAAGCAAAAACAATATACCAACCTCAATCGCATACACACAAGATTTCTGCCCTTGAATCAATTCTTCATTCAAATAACTTTAGAACTTACAAGGGCTCCCTTCCTAGGATAATGGTCCACTGAGGAAAATATAAACAACAATAAACCTGGAATTTGATCTAGCTGTTCAAACTTCAAACCGTTGATTTGTACCTCGATATGTTGGCTGATCTCGATCCTTCCTTGCCATCCCTTGCACTCTTCGTTGAACCCTATACACTTGAATGGAAGTCCTTCTCCACCCTATCACCGAGATCTCATTCTCATTGTGTCTTGTGCTCAAGATGTATTTTCTCCCTTAACCTAGATTTCTTTTTATAAGTTTGAGTTATTGATCTAATCCACAACCCTAATCCCCATTGTGATTGACAATTAAGCTTAGATCTCAACATCACTTGAGATCAACGACTGAGATTCATCTAATTCACTAATGCAAAGAATCTTTGCATTTCATTAGATTAACTCACTTTATCTTGTAAAAGTCAATTACCTTTAATAATTAAAGTAATTGCTAAGATTAAGGATCAATTAGGCGACTTCCAAATGTTTAGATGTTTAGGCTTGTGAGGAATTACTTGCTTGAAATGCAAACATCAACACTGCCTCTCAATGTTGCAGGGGAGAACCCCCCCCCTTTCTCGAACCCGCTCCTAAAGTACGCTCCCTTCGGGAGCACATCGGGACAGACCTCAAGAGTGCGTTCCCTAAAAAAATTTCGCTCCTTAATTTTTTTCGTAATTTTTTTTTTTGCAAACATGTTCCAAACTCAATTTTTTTCAAAGAAACAAGACTTTTTGAGTGGGGCAGCTTAATGATCAAGCCTATGGCCCTAGTGTTGATATGCAATTCATGGTAATGTTAAATTCTTAATGTAAACGCGACATTCTTTTTCATAGCTAAAAGAGAATGTCACTTTTACTTAAATTTTTAACATTACCATGAAATGACTCAGGATGTTTGAGAGTGGTTTCAACCTTGTTGGATTTCATATGGAGAAAGTACAATTTTAAACCCCACTCAAAATCCAACAGACTTATTAGTTTTTCAGGATTTCAGGATTGGGGGATTGCAATGTTTCCATTAGATTTTGTCATGTACTAGGACATGGAACATGTATTTAATCAAGAACACAAATCCCTCTATGTGCCTTGATGTTTGTGACATTGGTTGTTGAACTCCACTATCATGACCCTACTAAAAATGTACCTATCACTTGAATATCTTGACTTGACATGCTATATTTTTTCTATCTTATGTTAATGCTTAGAGGGTGGTATTAATGACAAAGATCCCAAGATAGGCAATGATTTTGATGATATGTAGGTATTTGTTGTAGCATGATTTTTTGGATGCTAGAGGCCATCTAGAGCCTGTTTGTTGATGTATTTTCGGTTCAAAGATGGATTGCACTCAATGTTATTTTGGTTATGTGAACCCTTACATACTATATAAATGAAAACTTGTAACTTGTGGACCTGTGGTTCATGAAGATTGTAACTACTAGATGATTGATGTTATATGGTTTAATCCATGTTTTTATGCTTTTTATAACTAATTCATCATTCTACATGCTTTTGTTGACATATATGTATCAAAATATATATTATATAAAATTCGCTTCCAACTTTGGAGCTTTTGAAAATGTCGCTCCCCACTCCTGCTCCCCCCTTCCGCTCTCGCTCCCAAGCAACCTTGCTCCTTCTTAGTGAGGAAGGTACTTCCTAAAGAGACACTTGAAATTGACTACCCCTCCAGTCTTGGCACAATGCACCATGCATCATCTTTTGCCATGGATTTCCTCCAAATTATGCTTTTAACTTTATTTTTAGCTGCATCCACCTCCGGGGCATCGTTCCAGGGTCGACCCAAATTGTGGACAAGAGGAGGGGGAGGCTAGCTCCTTGTGGATCCAATGGACAAATGTGGACCCGAATGGGAAATATGTGGAAAGGGGTTATAATGGGCGGAGGGGAGTGATATATGTGATGTCGAGAAGCGGGACCACACAGCGAAAATTGGGATTTCCCATGTAGTGCCACTCCTATAGCTAGTAGCCAATAGAGGAGATTCCATAGGACTAGGATACAATACTAACCACCAAGTTGGACACGGGAACGAGTATAAACGAAGCCTATTCTTTCCTTCGAATCCCCCCACTAATCCATGTCAAAATCTGTCCACGATAAGTAAGCAACAATACCCAATAACATAATGAAAAGCCATATCTTCGGGGTTGGAAGGACCACCTTCAAACACATGATCATGACATATGGGCGAGGGCACATTATCGCTGGCTCAGGTGGTGGAGAATGGTGGCACATTGAGCTATCTAGTGACTGCAAGAGGTTGTTGGCTATCGACTGAAGGCAAACTAGGAGAAAAATGTCTCCCATGGGGGTCATCCACTGGTGGTGGGTAATAGGGCACCAATCGGTTCCTTTTAAGGGCTGAGTTTGAGATCATCATTCCTCGACTAAGTACCAGTTTTGAAAGCAAATCAACTGTGGGAGGGAACCATTCACAAGTTGAAACAAGGGTCTCAGGAAAACAGTATCACCGTTGTCAAAAAATCAACTTTAACTGCAGGAGCAAAGGCCGAGTCAGAACAAGTTTATTATTTTGTAATATTCCTAATTAGCCATGGCTAATTGGAATATTCTATTTTGCTCAATTTTGCCTTCTATAGTTATTTATAAATAAAAAGGTGAGGAAAGGGGGACATAACTCACTTTTTGAATAAAGTCACTCTCTAGTAGCACAACGTTGTAACTTAAAAGGGGAGCCAAGGGGGCCAAAGGACCACGTAGACACTTGGAGGGACTGCGAAGATGGAGAGGAGCATGTGGCAAGAGAGAGGCTATGTTGGAGGAGGTGGGCCTTAGGGTTTTGTGAGAGGCCAATGCTATAAAGGAGGGAGGAGCCTCCTCATTTTGGCATTTGATTATGTTGCATTTGAGCTAGTCACTTCGACTTAGAGCACGCTGGCTTTTTAGCCTGTTTGCAGCACTGTTTAGTGCATAAAGTGTTTTCGTTAGGAGACCTCACCCTTAGCCCCGGGGGAATTCTAGTGCCTGCTCGGGCAAGGTAGTTTCATCAATCTTTTGCAGGAGGATTGAACTTTGGAGTTGAGGAAGAACTAAGCATTTTGATGACTCCACAGTCTCGAGAGAGGAGGACGCAGTCTCTTTTGGTAGGAGCTCCGGATTGGGTTTATGTGGAGGATTTGAGCTTGGAGATTGAGCAAGGGATCAACCCTTGCATAATGGAGGATTTTGGCAGTCTTAGGTAGAGTTTTGGAGGATTCTCTTCAGTGGCAGCGCAGAGCCTTGAGGGATAGCGTAGATCCTCAAAAGGGTGATTTTCGGGGGTCAACTATTTTAGAAAAGCTTTTTGGGCTTTTCTGGGTCCATTGAGCAGAGGCTGATTCCAGAGTTTTAGCATTTTCTGAGGAGGGGAATAGCCCCAAATCCTCACTTGATTCCAGCAGTAGCAGTAGCACAGCAGTTCCCTGGTAGCTTGGACGCAGTTCAGAGAGAGGCCATTTCCTTACCATTCTGAGTGTATTTCTTCACTTACCTTGTGCAAGTCGAGGTGCTATCTTTCTGATCACCTCCTGTACTCTTTCCATTACTCAATATAATAAAATGGCTTAGCATCTCTCTCTGCATTTCTTGAGTATCTGCTTATATTCCATGTATACATTATTGTATGTTGCACTACTGTTATTTTTATCTCTTGAGCTTCCCGGCTACTATATCACTTGTTTGTTTTTCTCCTATACTCTTAGATAGAGTCTGGAAAGGGCTAGGTAGCCTCTAGATCTCGTCCTCTTTTCAGAGGTGACATATCTAGTAAACGCCCTCCCAGTTCTTCTCTGGTTGGAGTTTGCTTGTGTTTGAGGGAAATCCCTAAAAAGGGATATTACAGTGGTATCAGAGCATAGATCTGGCTCAGCCTATGGAGCTAGCAGTCTAAGACATCGGGGGAGAAGCCCTACATCTGTTACAAGGTAGGAAATACAGAGATATTGAGCATAGGTTGGAGAACACCTACAGAGAGGGAGACTGTGTTTGGGTGGTGGACACAGAACAGGAGGAGCCTGTGGTGAACACAGAATAGGAGGAGCCTGTGGTGGACATAGAGCAGGAGGATCCGATGGCAGATGAGGACGCGAAGAGATTTGTGGACATGCTCCTCAAACCAGTGCAGGATCTGTCGAGGCAGATCGAGGTGATGGGGCAGAGATTCACGGCGGTGGAGGCTAGACAGCATGAGAACCCACGGGTTTTTCCATCGGGTACATCCCACCATTTGCTAGAGCAGGGTGCCACTCAGCGTGATACTACTTAGCAGATGGCCTCACATGCCCCTACACGCTCTACCATTCCCACTTTCCTAGGAGTAGACACGGGGGCCGGAGCCCAGCAGGAGGCAGAGCTCGGTCATATGGGCGATTATTTTGCAGAGTACCAGGCCTATGGGCAGGAGTTCAGGGATGCTCTCTCATTCAGAGACTTTGTTCAGCTCCAGCGGGATAGTAGACCCCGCGACCATCACAGGGGGTACCGGCATTATCATGATGGAAACACCCACCACACAGCTAGTAGATTCCACTTGCCTACGTTTGATGGTTCATCAAACAATTTGGCAAAGTCTTGGGTGGAGAAGCTGGACATCTATTTCCAACTTAACCAGATGTCGGAGACAGAGGCCATCAAGGTGGTGACATTACATTTGGATGGTGAGGCCCAGGACTGGTGATTCCATGGGATGGTTACGCTCGCACACTCCACAGTGACGACATATGCCGAGTTCACCAGGAGATTGATAGAGAGGTTTGACCGGAGGGATTCAGAACAACACTTTGTTGAGCTGACAAGGCTCAAATAGACCAGGAGCCCAGAGACCTACATTGCAGACTTCTTGAGGGTTTCAATGATGGTGCTAGATCTATTCGCAACACGGATGATCCACATGTTTGTTGAGGGGTTAACAGAGCCACTTCGGGGTCTAGTCAGATCCACTAGACCAGCCACACTCCAGGATGCTATTAGTAGGACCCGGGACTTACAAGATGCCTTACCTAGGACCTGGACACTTTACCCCTAGAGACAAGCTTTCCAGCCTAAGGGGAATGATGTGAGGATTCTGCCTCCAAAGGGGAATCCAGGACGAGCACAAATTGATGATGATGCCAGGAGGGAGCTGAAGAAGAAGCGGTTGTGCTTTACCTGTCAGGAGTCGTGGGCACCGGGACATAGATGTGCTGCTGGCAAAGCACATTTTATTGAGGTCTTCTCCGAGAGCAACGGGGAAGAGGATGAGGAGGATGATGTGGATGTAGGGGATAGTCATGACGCGCAGGATCCTTTGCCACCTCCACCACCAGCAGCAGGTGGTGCAGCTTTTGCACCTATTGGAGGGGCCCTTGCAGCATTGTGAGGAGTTCCCAAATATTTGACGCTGCGCGTACGGGGGACAGTACATGGCCAGCGAGTATCAGTTTTGGTTGACAGTGGGGCAACCCACAACTTCATCGATGTACAGATGGTTGAGCGGAGAGGTATACAGACAGAGAGCTTCGATGGACTGTATCTTTGGGTGCCTCGTCTGCCCTGTAGTCCCTGCCTCTGATGCACGCAGCTCCACTGCCCACTCTACGTCTCCCTTCCGGAAGAGCCAAGATTTGGATCCAAGAGAGTCAGGATATTCTCCAAGCTATCAAGGATAATATGGCTACAGCATAGAACCAGCAGAAGCTGTATGCTGACAGGGGTTGGGTGGAGAGACAGTTTGAGGTAGGGGGCTTGGTCTACCTACAATTATAGCCATACCGACAGTCGTCCTTGAAGCAAAAGGGGGCTGAGAAGCTCAAGCCCCGCTTTCATGGGCCATACAGGGTGATACGCAGGATTGGACAGGTTGTGTAAGAATGGGAGTTGCCCCAAGATAGTAAGATTCATAATGTTTTTCATGTATCATGCCTGAAGAAGGCATTGGGGCATCTGGTGACAGTGGCATGAGCTATCACCCACGGATGATGAGGGGCATTTGGTGTTGCAGCCAGAGGCTATTATTGATACCAGGGAGAGGCAGCTACGGAGCAAGACGGTCCGAGCATTCTTGGTGAGGTGGAAGAATTTACCGGATGAAGATGCCACTTGGGAGAGAGAAAATTTTGCAGCATCCATCACTTCAGTTGCTTGAGAACAAGCAACATTTTGCCGGGGGAGACTGTAATATTCCTAATTAGCCATGGCTAATTGGAATATTCGAATTTTGCTCAATTTTGCCTTCTTATAGTTATTTATAAATAAAAAGGAGGAAAGGGGACATAACTCCTTTTGAATAAAAGTCACTCCCTAGTAGCACAACTTTGTAACTTAAAAGGGGAGCCAAGGGGGCCAAAGGACCATGTAGAGAAGGGGGCCCACGTAGACACTTGGAGGGATTGCGCAGATGGAGAGGAGCATGTGGCAAGAGAGAGGCTACGTTGTAGGAGGTGGGCCTTAGGGTTTTGAGAGAGGCTGTTGTCGCGCAGATTGACACGACAACGCTCAAACTGGGGGCTGTCACTCTGATCCCCGATCCCTCCTTTTAAGCATGTCTCCCGCGGCTAAGGGGGGTAGACCCTATGAGATAATGAAGACCAACTGGCAAACAATTGGTTGGGAGACACGAGACACGATAAGATAAGCACTAGATGAATTTGATTAATTTAGCAGACCAGTGCCTTAAGAGATTGTTATTAAATCGATTACTTATTAGATGAACATGAAATATGAACAACAATCATTTGTCATCAGCTAAATCACACGACCAAAATGACATCCAACAACTGAAAACTTCGAAAAGATAAATGCTCAAAACCACCACAAGAACCAGATATCAATTTCGCGTCTCGACTTGAAAAATTTTAGATCTCAGCATGAAAGATAACGATTGAAAACAACTGAATCCAGCAAAAGTAATTTTCCACGATGAAATTTTCTTTTATAGATTTTCTCGACAAAAAGTTTGAAGTAAAAAAAATCTAAACGTAAAGAAAATTTTTAAAAGACTAAGGATAAAAAAGAAATTTTTATGATTTTTTAATTATTTTAAAACAAAATAAAACAAAAAAAAAAATATTTTAAATCTTATAAACTAATAAAAAATAACTTTTTATTTTTGATTTTATTATTAATTATTTTAAAACAAAAGAAAATAAAAAAAAATCATAAGTTAAACTCTATTAAAAAAAATTTATACTTCCTAAAATTAAATTTAATCTACAAAACCCTTAAGAATTTTTTTTAATTTATATATATATATTTTTATTTATATATATATATATATATATATAATTTATATATATTTTTTTTTTAACATTATCTAATTTAAATTCTAAATAAAAAGAAGAACCCTAAAAAAAATTAAAAATCTAAATCTAAAAAAAAAAAACTTAAAAAAATTTTTGGAGAACCTTTTTTTTTTTCTTTTTAATTTAATTTCTCTTAAATCAAAATAAAACAAATGTCAAATGCTAACATACATTGCAATTAGACAAAACTCTAAGAAAATAAAACTAAAACGTAATAAAACAAACTAAATGTAAATTAAAAAAAAAAAAGGAAATGTATACGTATCTATGACCAAACCTTAACAAAAACAAAATTAAATCTATTTTAACCTAAGTCAAAACCTACGCATATATCAACATAATAAAACTAAAGATTAATCGAATCAAAACTAAAAAAAAAAATGAAACAATGATAAACCAAAAAATGTGACGCGCATGAATATACCAGCCAGACTCCACGATACGCGAATCAAACTTACCCACGTCCTGAGCAGAAATCGACTTTGGCTTTAACCTCAACCTACGCTATCGAAAATGACGGATTGGCTCTGCGTTAACACTGTGTTTGAATGCAGGTGTCGGCGCCGAAATATATGTTGAAGAGGAGCAGTAGCGTGGACGTGGAGGATGCGGGTGCAATGGCGGAAGCGAGATACCCACGTCCTCTCTATGATCGATGGCGGATGATATTGCTTGGTAGAAGGGAAGACGCTGGCGTGGGTATGATTACACTGAATAAGTGATACGTTGTGGTGTTTGCAGGTACGCAGGAGTGAGGCTCGAGGACGCAGCACCAAGTTTTGACAGAGTTATCCAGTCCCACGCAGTTTTGAATGCTGGACGACGACAATGGTACAGCACGTAAGGGCTCATATATGCAGGCCAGGACGGTCTTTGAAGCACGCACGCAGGATTAATACACACCTGGCCCGTCAATCAGATTTGCACTGGAACAATTTTCGTTTTCCTTTAAACTCCTGCCACGTCAAACTGTGCCCAACATATGTAGATTTTACCTGGCCCGATGTCTGATCTCATTGATAGCAGAACAGAAACCTGTAACCTGTGATGAAACGTCCAATAAAAATATGTGCAGGAAGACAAAACCGAAACCCTAAGTTAGAAAAAAAATTTGAAACCCTAAAACAGTTAAATAATTTACAAAATTTTGGCCCCTTAGCAGCCAGATTCACCAATAAGCACAGTAAATATTTAAAGAAATAATGATTTTCATATTTTCACTGTGAAAAACTTCAGAAAAATCTCTCATGCAAATTAAAAAAAAAAACTGAATGATAGACCCAGGATCAAATCCAACTGGGCTCAGCAAAAAATGCTTGTGGGAGGTGGCTGGTTCAGCCGAGAACTTCCCCGAACGCCCACAAAATTCCTTCAGAAAACGTTTTTGCACAGCTCAAAACAACCATCAGTAAAGAGGGCAAAAATGCTGCTAGATCTCAGGAAGTAATGGAGATATCTGTCATTACTTCAGAAACCCTAACAGCGCCCAAACCCTAGCAAGTGAGCAAGATACCTGTGCTCACAATACTCTACAAAAAAGCTATTATTAACGGCTGAAAATAACATATACAGAAAATTTGACAATCTCACAGCATTTCAAGAGAGTAACACCAGCAAGATATGGACCCCAAAGTCTTCTTTTATTAACCAGAAACAGATTTACAAGAGAGCTTCTTCCATCTTTGACTCACAGATCAGATGATCTGAAATGACCCCCTAAAACCCTATATAAAGGAAATGATCCCAACGGCTAGTTCGAGTGATCCATGTTGAA
>APFE031086017.1:0-11241 GCA_000404065.3 Pinus taeda | reverse complement strand
CCTCTCCTATCTACTTCTCATAAAGGAAAATGAAAGTAACTTTAGTTTGTTTGTTTCTAAGATAGCTACCTGTCTTAGTGGGACTAGCAGCTCTGCATGGACACTAGATTTCTCGATAACACGACGGGATTTCAAAGTGTGGTACAAAGGGGTAGAGCATTGATATCAAAAAATCGGCAAATCAGCGATCAACAGGTTCAACATGCCATTCTTAAGGAATTGCGGGGGAATATGCTGATAGTATTAAAGCAGCAGGGGAGGGTCGACGCAGATTTACAAAGGAAATCAGCTGTAAAACTAGAGGCAGGCACACTTTTTCTCTCTCCTCCAAGGAGGCCATGTGGCGTAATATCATTGGTCCAAATGAATACACATGGAAGCTAATGCCAGCATGATGTTGCAGTACGGAGGACACATGGCATGGAGATTCGACATTTTTAGGGGTACTATAGGGCCATATCTAGGTGATAGATGTCACCACTCAGGAGATGCCACCTGGAACTTATGATGTCATCAATTTCCCGAGGTCCCTCCTCTGCCATCAAATAAACACCCCCCATCTCCTAGCGGCCTAGATTAACTTCGCCATATCAATGGCTCCCAATCCTTTTCAGCCCCCCTGCCATGTTTCCCTTTATTGGCGAGGGGGGGGGGGGGTCTGAAAAAGCGGTTTCCTCACCGAGCCCCACTGCTACGTGTCCTTCTCAAATCATTTCGCACTTCCCCCCTCACTTGCCACTTACCACTCATGCCCCCCTTTGAAAACACTCATCCTCACACTCTCTCCCACCAAAGGCCCTAGCGCCCGGGGACTAAGCACCTGGTAAAAGCCCCCGGGTCGTATAAGAAGAAATGTAGGCAGAGGCTAAACCAAAGGGGGCCAAGGAGCATTGAAGATCGTCATTTTGTAGCGCCTTCCAGAGTAAAAGCCCCACTGTTGTAAAGACCCGATATTATGGTACATGGATTTGAAGGTGGATGGGTCGACAGCTGTGGCATTTAATAAGGAAGATGGAGCATTCAAACCCAACATGGGCTGATCTAGAAAGGCCCTCTGTGACACCGAACCAAGGTCAACGCTGGCAGAAGTAAACAAGGACTTCGTAGCTCAGGGAGAATTGATTATCTAGCATGGTGGCCCCATATAGAGGGAAGACAAAGTACCACCTAGGGGTCCTCTACTTCAATACTATGGCATGAAACTGATAGTGCCCACTCCCAACTTTGAAGGGTGAATGGTTCAAGTAGTAAAGGCAGAAATTACAGGAGTCGACTAACAAACACAAGAGGCCATACCGTGAGAAAACTACAACCTAAAGAAGAAGTGATAACAGGGATGGACATGAAAATATTTTGTTAACATTGTTCATTTGGTTGTTGACTAATTTGTTATCCTGTAATGTCCCTCCCTTGAATGAGGAAATTAATATTTTATAATGATTTCGGGCCACATAGCCATTCCTGGCCAAGACAGCTAGGCGACTGTTGGTACCATCCCATAACCTCCTTTTTCCTCCTAAAACATATCATTTTCCTACTTCTTTCCATCACATATCTCTCAGATCCCTTGAAAATTGATTAGTTAATAGTCCTAAGGCGTTTCCATCTGAAATCAACTCTCCTCTCTGCTTACCTGTCATCTTGTAAGCCACAGGATTATGTGTTAGACGATTGCAACAATTTTAGCCGTTGATTGAAAGAGATTGCCCAAAGGGTTTGGGTTTGGCGTTTCATTTGGCACCGGGTCGAATAATTTCATCAGGGCACTGTGTGTTAAAAGGTTATTCTTCAATTTACGGCGGCGACGGCAGCAGCCCCCTTCTGGAGGACAGCGGGAATGACCTACTTTGCTTATGCCAACGTATGTGCTTCCATGCTCAGAGGTTGCCTGAAGGAGCCCTACAAATCTGATGCCATTCGCGCGAGAAGGTTCATTATACTGTCACGAAGTGGGTCGAGGGAAAACCAGAAAAACCAGGTACCCACCATTTCTTTCGACATACTTTGGCTTGAACTATTTTCATCAAAGCCCCATTGGATTATATAGATCAGATGCAATCCCCTTTCTTTTTAAACAAACCCCCATTTGGAGGTTTTACCGGGTCACGGATCCCAACGACTACGATGCTGTGAATGCGAGACCAGGCACTCTGCGTCATGCCGTGATTTAAACAGAGCCTCTCTGGATCATCTTCGAGAGAGATATGGTGATCACACTGAAGGAGGAGCTGATCATGAACAGTTTCAAGACAATTAACGGAAAAGGCGTCAATGTCCACATTGCAAACGGGCCCTGCATCACTGTTCAGTATGTGACTAACATCATTATACATGGCATTCACGTTCATGATTGTAAGCCTGCAAGAAATGCTATGGTAAGGGACTCTCCCACGCATTATGGGTGGAGAACCATCTGCGATGGAGATGGAATCTCCATCTTTGGAGGAAGCCACATTTGGGTGGACCATGTCTCCTTGTCCAACTGTGCTGATGGTCTCATTGATGCCATCATGGGATCCACTGCTATTACGGTTTCAAACAGCCATTTCACTCACCACAATGAGGTAGTTACATTAAGGAGTTTGAATAGGACTCTAAAGTAGACTGTAGTTAAACCCTGAGAAAAGAAAATGTAGCTAGCTTATATGTGCAAAATTTTCACTTCATTCCAACTCTTATTGTAATCTCTTGGAACAATTATGACAGTTGCTCTGTTTTTGTGTGAACATTGCAGGTGATGTTGTTGGGTCACAGTGATAGCTATACTCCCAATGTTAACATGCAGGTCACGATTGCATTTAATCATTTTGGGGAAGGTCTTGTGCAGAGAATGCCCAGGTAAATAAATCCCCCTTTCCCTCCATTCCAGGGGTTGTGATTGTCTCATCAACAAATGAATATCAATGAATGGATGAATGAATGCAGGTGCAGGCATGGATACTTCCATGTGGTAAACAATGACTACACTCACTAGGAAATGTACGCAATTGGGGGCAGTGCAAACCCCACAATCAACAGTCAAGGCAATAGATTCTCGACACCTGCAAACCCCTTTGCCAAAGAGGTGCTTATTGCTAAAACACATTTACTTACTCTTGTTACAATTTCATAAGATTTTATATTTTGGATTTATTCCATACTTCAAAATTCATGACAAAATCAAATGTGACTGCCTTCTTCATGAATGTTGTCCATGAATTCCCGTGAAGACCATCTTCACGAGTCTTAGAATTTTCCGTAATGAAGCAGGAGGTCTTATTTAACAAAAGATACTCATGGCTCCTTACAGTATTGCTCCATTCGAGAAGGTTTCTCTTCGATGAAAGTAGAGATAAAAAAAGACATGGTTTCAGTCCGAAATATTTACTCTCCAAAGCACTGCTAAGTTCTAACACCCAATGAATCTTCAATTTTTTATTTTACGTTGGCGCAGCTTAGGCTTGAAACATTACTCTATAGTAATTAGGCACCCATGTTCTCGCCCATCTTTACTGATTGCATATCTTCTGCAATTCGGGTAGTGTCGGTTCTTTTTCATTCTGACTTCAGCCTTTTTATTTGCATATTTTGCTGTAGAGACCTTGCAGGGTTTGTTAAGTTGGGACAATTTTATGCGCCTTGCTGTTCAATGGAAGACCATGAGATCCCAGTCTTCTTCCCTCTTTTGCTCCTTTGAAGATCCATTGAGCCAAGAAAGAGGAAAACATGAATACTGTTCATTAGCCTGCATAGGCATAGCCTCAACGATGCCCGCACGATACCAGCATAGACTTATGAAGTTTTAAAAGTTGGTCGAGTTTTTGTGGTTAAATATTTTGTTTAGCTTCAGGTTATTGGGTCAAATATCCTCAATGCCTTTGGAATTAAGTCTTGTTAATTTGGCCGATAGGTAAATCTTTTCCTTTTCCATGGATGTAACTCTAGATTGTCATGTTAAATAAGGTTTGAGAAACTTAGCTTTTGAGTTTGAAAGGGTCACAAACTTCTAAGTCTATGCTGGTTAGGCAGCTATGTTTTTAGGTACTTATTTTGTTGTGCAGTGGATTAAGAGGTTCACACTGGCGCATTGTGATTGTTGGCTATGAATTCCCATGAAGAGTGTTTTCACAAATCTAGGCATTTTACACTTGTTGAACTGATGGCCTTCTTCAAGAGATACTGGCTCCTGTAAGTGTTGCTCCTTTATAAAGTATTTATTATTGATTCTCCTTTACAAAGTATTTATTATTGATGCAAAGGTAGAGGAAAAGAGGAAAAGAGAAAACATGGTTTCAGTCCATGATATTTACCATCCACAGCACTCCTTAAATCAAAACCTTACAACTTTTGTTTTTATTGTTTTTTAGGCTTTCAGAGTTGGTAAAACACGTTTAGGGTTTAAACATAACTCTGGGCACCCATGTTATCCCCCTGGTTTCAGAGGTCTTCAATATGTCATTATCTGAGAGTCTTTCTGATAGGCAGGGAAACGAAAGGATAAAAACTGTGCCACAACAGGCAGCATCTGTCTATGGGAGATATCCTCCACTGTCAGCGGGATTTGTCGTAGTCTATAGAAATTATCTTAATTCTTTCATTTCTGTTTACATCAACATACTGCATCTTACACTTTACGTTAAATCTTTCAGGACTGGCTCTTTCAAATGCTCTGTCCAGCACAAGTGCCACCACAACAGGAATCAACTATGGACAAGTTGCAGACGACTTGCCACCACCGGAACCTAGTAGTGGGTCTTTTGTAGATCGGAAATATCGGCAGAATAAAACTCTACACTGTAAATGCGACAGTCCTGAAAGCATTTGCAAACACTGGTATATAATTGATTTTTGGAGTGGCAAATGATATCATTGGCAACTTGACAGATTCAAACTCAGCCACTGAATGGGTCAATGAAAACATTCAAACTTACTTACCAGCCACAAAGATCATAGGTATAGCAGTAGGGAACGAGGTTTACACAGGAACTGACACACAGTTAATGGCAAACCTAGTTCCTGCAATGCAAAACATTCATTCGGCCTTAGTCAGCATTGGTGCGGACACGGATATTATAATTAGCACTCTCCATTCTCTTGGTGTACTTGTGACTTAATATCCACCATCTGCTGGTTCATTTCAACCAGGACTGGAGAGCCTAATGGAACAGCTTTCGGCTCTCCTGTCTCAGATTGGTTCTCCTTTCTTCATAAATGCTTATCCATACTTTCCATACGAAGCCCAGCCAAGCCAGATACCCCTGGATTATGTACTACTCGAACCAAATGCAAGTGCTGTCGTTGACCAGAACAATAATGTTGTCTATAAGAACATGTTATATGCATAGGTTGATGCAGTTTATTCTGCACTATCTGCACTAGGATATCCTAATATAGAAGTCATAGTCACTGAAACTGGATGGCCTTCAAACGGTGATGCCGATGAAGCAGGTGCAACTCTTGAGAATGCACACACTTATAATTATGGGCTATTTGAGCCAAATGGAATTGAAGTTTACAATGTGGGATTAACTGGATCACTGTCTATTGGTAATAAAAAAGCCGTGTCAGTTGGTTCTCCCACTGGTTCTGCTGATACTCCATACTACAATACTTCTTCTGCCAAGGTATGCTGATCTATTTCATTTCAATTCTCATTCTGTTTTCTTTTCTATATTTTTCTATATACACTTCGAAGTGAATAAATATTTTATTTAATTTTTTAAAAAACTTGTATGTTTGGGTAGTTTTCCTCCAGTTTTCTTTCCCTCTGTTGCATCTGTGTACATTATTTCAGCATTAGCTTAAAGAACAAAATTGGGAAAACACTTCTAACTTTGACCATGTCATTCTCAGGAAACCTGTACTGATATCTCCTTCTACAATCATCTCCAGGTTTTGGCCCTCTCTTCTTTCTTGGTTCTTCTACTGTTTCTTCCATGATTGAAATTTGAAACCATGGAAGTCCTGTAGAAAGTTGCATGTTCCTTTCATTTCATCAACATCAGCTAAAACGACGAAACTCAGAGGAAATCTTGTGGTGGATAACTAAATATATTCACTGCAGACAGTGAACGAGCAAGCATCTGCCTTTACATCACATGCTGATAACTTGAGCATCCTCATTTATTAACGAGGAGCTGTTGTCAGATACATATCAGTGAGTCCCATAATTGCAACAATGCAGACATCAGCATGGCCCTGGCTTTACATTACGGATTTTATTTTACTTTTTTATATATCGAGTTAAAACTAAAGTCATGGGCTAGTATTTTTTTAGTTAATTCTCTGAAGCCCTTGAAATTTGTGCAGTGATGCTGTCATATTGATTCTTGCATAAATGATCATGTTGCTGGGGGGTGAATCATAGCTGTAAAT
This sequence comes from Pinus taeda, assembly GCA_000404065.3. Lineage (NCBI taxonomy): Eukaryota > Viridiplantae > Streptophyta > Pinopsida > Pinales > Pinaceae > Pinus > Pinus taeda. Next base: position 4,887 of record APFE031086017.1, on the reverse strand, counting down.
CGATAATGGGAACCTGGAACCTGTTAGGGTCCTCATGGGTTTTCTCCACTGATCTCACGTACTGGGGTGGAACCGTTTGGATTCCACTGTCTGCCAACGTCTGCACTCGCTTAAACGCCCAATTTTCCAAAGCCATCTCTCTCAGCACACAAGTTTATGCTGAATGTGCAATTCAGAGCTTCTCTCTGAACAGATACTGAGAGCGGATAAGCGTTGAGCGGAGGGTATCTTGCTCAGCTATGTGTTGCCGTGCTATGGGAGAAAAATGACGGTCTCTCCGTGGGTACTGTGAAGTTTCACACCAAGGTTATCAGACAGATTGAGGACCTGCAACTAACAGAATTTTATTTTCAATATTCAACAAAGTCAAACCCCAAAAGGCGCTGCCCAGTCCAAGAGGTTGCTATTCTAAGGTTGCTATTCTACCAAAATGGCCTGGGCTTTGCATTGGGTTTTACTCCTTTGAAACTAATACAGTTTGGTGGGGCAGATCCAGGCAAAAATGCAGCCCCGGTGGATTCTGCTTAACACTCACTTGATCTCATCAATGGACCAATGCCGTGGTATCTACCCATGCTTGAAGTGTTCGTTCTTTGGTGGTTATTGCCCATTCTGCCAATCATTTTGGACAATCTCTTGTCACCTACTTTGCTGTAGATGTTAGTGCTCCTGACCAGTTCGGTAATTTTAGTCTTCAAGTACTTGTATATGGCCTGCTATTGAGATCTTACACGTAACAGAAGTTTTACTGTTTGACCGCTACTACATATTGTCATGAAAGTCAGGTCTGACAATCATCATATTAGTTTGATTATTATTGCTAGAAATTCACTGAAGGTCATTTTTTGAGTGCGTTTTTCATCCTAGCTACTACCTCATTGATCACACACCTCGAGCTGCAGAGTTAGGGATTTATCCATCTGCTCATTTCAGTATTTAGAATGTAAAAATATGTTTGCATTATCTGGTGATCTACATATCTTTCCAATACAGTTCAAGGTTTTAGGAATTTGTTTATATACTTCTGGCATCATGATAGATCGCAGTTGCTGGTTGACCACTTCGTTTTAATGGGACCTTTGTACTGCTGTTTGATGTGACTATTATTCCTCTAGTCTCTTAGTACTTTGATTTTACACCCTCATCCAGGATTTTTTTTTTTTTGGAAGTGCTTTAAGAAACAATTCCCAAAGGTTGCTGCCCTTTTTAGAGCAGACTTCCAAAAAAAAAGGTGCTACGGGCCAGGTCCGTGAGGTAGCTATTCTGCCAAAATTGTGCAGGGCTTGCAGTTGGCTTCATCTCTTTGAAACTAATACTATTTGGGTGTTGCAGATCTAGTTGAAAATATAATGCTGGTTGACAACGTAACACTCCCTTGATCCCATCAGGTACCATTCCCTGAGTTTTTGAGTGATCTTGATTTTTCACCATCATTTTGGAATGTGTTTTATACAAGTGATTTGAGAAACATACCCCAAAAGGGGCTGCCCAGTCCAAGAGGTTGTTATTCTACCAAAATGGCTTGGGCCTTGCATTGGGTTTTACTCCTTTGAAACTGATACAGTTTGGTGGGGCAGATCCAGGCAAAAATGCAGCCCCTGTGGATTCTGCTTAACACTCACTTGATCTCATCAATGGACCAATGCCGTGGTTATCTACCCATGCTTGAAGTGTTGTCTATCAAGCTCTAACTGTGATGGTCAAAATAAATTCATAAAGGATGGTGCATGAGACTAGATGTTGGGAACCTGATATGTCCATCAATCTCAGACTGAGAAAGTCAAAATGAGTTCATAGTGATGGATGGTGCATCAAAATTCTTTGACACCTACACAAGGGCATCATGTGGAAGAGACCAGAATGTTTCCTATAAAATGAAAGCATTTGTATAGTTAAAAATGTAAAGATGAATCTAGATGCATCTGGCAACTACTGTTTAATTTAGTTGAAATTTCAATGAATAACAAGCCCTCATTCTACATTGTTATGGTTATTTTGTGTCTAAGTATGAATTTCTAAACTTTATGGTGAGGAGCAACAACATAGATACCTTAGATTAAGAAGTGTTCAATGATGGAAGAGTTGTTTTCTAGAATAATTTCTTTTAAGCTGTATTTTGGTTGTCTATGCTGACGAAGTTTGGTTTTGTTCGGTGTAAAAGCTACACGAAGCAATTATGCGTGAGGATTCTACATTATTTGAAGAAGGCATAATTATTGAAGAATTCGGGAGACGATTTTATTCTTGGTGACAAGCTTTTGCGCCGTGCTATAGTTAAAGTGTCAGCAGGACCAGGTCCTGCAAAAGCTACAGAAGATTGTGAAAATGCTGCAGAACATTCTGCTAAATCAGCTGAAGAATGCTAGGAAACAACAAAGGATGCTAATGCATCAAATTCTTCTGATGTCTCAGAAGAGAGAGAGGCATAATGCTTTGCTGCTCAAATTTTGTAGGTTTGTTTATTTTCAGGCTAAATTCATTATTCTTATTGCCTTGTGGGCCTCAAAGTTTACACAAAGTCTGTTTGAATTGTTGAGCCTTCCCTATTGTAAATGGCAAGTAAACAACATGGTTGAGGTATTTTATTTTCTCTAATGATAGCAGTTGGTTTGTGGCCACTGGCCATTTGTTGTATTAGCTAGAAGCTCCTCTCCATAATTTAATATATGGTTGCAACTTGCATGTTACAATGTGTTAACAGTGAGATAGGTCTTTTATTGCCATTGGTTTTCCAAACCTTGATAATTATTTTTACTTGAGCACCTTTGTTCTTGTCTTCATAATATAGTAGGGTAAAGTTTTCCCCCATGGGATTCTTAAATGGGGAAAACTTTATAATTTGAGGCCTTTTTAGGTCATATGAATCATAACTAGATTCAATTTCATCAGAAGTGTGGTTTGCAGTTGGTTCTCTTATTTTTCATCCTATTATATTTGATGCTGCCAGTTTTGTGGTCCTATTTTAAATTAGTGATTATCCAAATGAATACGTTTGGGTGGAGTTTAAGATTGTGTTCCTTTGTTTACCTCTTAATTTTTGCATCTCTGGCTAAGAAGCAACTGCCAGGAATGGCCTTCTTGCATTGACGATGCAGCGTGGGAGGGGTGAAACATGTCTCTTGTTATCCTTCTGTACCATTAAACCAAGACCCAATTAATCTGTTATTTTTTGTTTTGTAATTTGAAACAATTTGTTAAGTATCCCATCGTTGTTTTCCTGGTATAACGCTATTGTAGAACACCACAATAAAAATATATAGGAAATTTGATCAACGTACTGTATATGGATCACTTGATTCATGTCAATACCCTGTTGAGAATGAATGAATGTTAATACCCTAAATTTTGACTAACAAATTGGTGGTTCTTGCAACTTTAGTTGTATGAATGTTTGATGAGGTATACAGTTGCTATATGTGAACTGTGGGATCTGGTCCAAGTTGTCCTGGTTAGCTGTTTCTTTGTAAAAGTGGAGGATTCAAAGTTTAGTCATACTAAAGTTCTTGCTTATGGTGGTTCAGGTGGTTCAATTCAACTATTTACTCATATCTTCGTAGGCTTCTCAATTGTCAAGTGCTTGAATATATACACTTGCACTTAAAAAAATGGGTCCCCGGGGCATCATGATAGATCGCAGTTGCTGGTTGACCACTTCATTTTAATAGGCCCTTTGTACTGTTGTTTGATGTGACTATTATTCCTCTAGTCTCTTAGTACTTTGATTTTACACCCTCATCCAGGATTTTTTTTTTTTGAAGTGCTTTAAGAAACAATTCCCAAAGGTTGCTGCCCTGTTTAGAGCAGACTTCCTTCTGCCAAGGTGCTACGGGCCAGGTCCGTGAGGTAGCTATCTGCCAAAATTGTGTAGGGCTTGCAGTTGGCTTCATCTCTTTGAAACTAATACTATTTGGGTGTTGCAGATCTGGTTGAAAATATAACGTTGGTTGATAGCGTAACACTCCCTTCATCCCATCAGGTACCATTCCTCGAGTTTTTGACTGATCTTGATTTTTCACCATCATCTTAGAATGTGTTTTCTACATATGATTTGAGAAACATACCGCAAAAGGGGCTGCCCAGTCCAAGAGGTTGCTATTCTACCAAAATGGCCTAGGCCTTGCATTGGGTTTTACTCCTTTGAAATTGATATAGTTTGGTGGGGCAGATCCAGGCAAATCATCTAACTTTTAAACTCGATTAGTTGTCTGTTCCACAATGTGTGTACTTCTTATTTCTATACTGTAATAAAAAGTGCAATAAATTGCAAATTCCAGTGTCCGCAATACCAAGTTTGATGGTTTGTTGCTTTTCATTTGGAACACATTTATTAACCTGCTTTGCTTTCATATGAAAATGCGTCCTTGTGAATTCATGAGTTAAACATGAATAGGAGGTTTTGCAATAATATTAGACTTTAGGATCATCATAAATATCCTTGGTTGTGAATGACACTTCAAATGAAACAGTTAGTGATTGATAAAGCTGCGTTAGTTGTAGGAGTCAAAAGTGCGACATGCAAGATCATAATAGAATCAGAAAAACTGGGGTATAGAGGAAAAACTGCTGGTTTATGACTACATTCACATGGAAGCTTGGAAAATGCCTATTATGGTGGGTTCTCTTGTTCTCTTTTTTCCATTTCATGTATATCTGCAGGAAATCTCGTTCAATTCGTTTCTGCAGGGTTGTTTTTTATTTTTTTACAAAGATAGCCCTTCAATCGCTTGCATATTATGAGTTTCTTATGGATTCCACAATCTCCCCTGTTTAGCTACTGTTGGTAATCACACGCCTGCATATTATGAGTTACTAGATAACCAAATTCTCAACATACCTTGCCATTTCCACACTACCACTTACGGATTTTCAAACATCAATGTTTAGATA